>JAGDYQ010000110.1:2852471-2877557 GCA_021962125.1 Bulinus truncatus | reverse complement strand
TTTACTTGATGTTCGTCGTTTTATTAGTTTTTAATTTAGGTGAAATTATAAAATGTCTTGCTATTTGAAGAAAAACATATTTTTTTTTATTTATCTCTTATATAAGGTGCAATGACACTTTGGACTTCCATGTTGTTGTATCCCATTTATTTATATGATTGTAATACACCAACAGGTAAAGTTAGTTATATTGCAGAAATTTTGGGAGCGCGTGAACGAAAATTGATAAAAATTAGGATTTTCGTGCCTGTTGGGGCCTGTTGCATTGTACTTAAGTGTTAGCACCCAAGTATATTTTATATTTGATGTAGTGTAAAAAAATTGTTCTTAGTTGATACACTTTTTGTATTTCTCTCTCTCTCTCTCTCTCTCTCTCTCTCTCTCTCTCTCTCTATTCCCTCTGTTGCCATTGCCTGTTGTATCTTTAAATATTGTTATTACTTTATTAAAATACATTACATTTAGATTTGTATTACTAATATGCAGGTTGACTATCCTGTTTGCCAATCCCGGAGATGAAGCTTTTTAAATAAAAAATGAAATTTTAGAAACATCTGAGTTTTGTAATTTTTATAGTATATGACAAGAAGAATTCATTATCATCATAAAATAAAATGTTTTGTTTATATATTCCCTTCAAAAATCAGCTAAAACTTTACTTGATAGTTACAAACTATACCTGATAAATATAAACACATAGAAAAAGTAAACATGTAAATAGTATAGTAAAAACACTTGGTAATTAGCTTAGAGACAACAACTTATCGACCTACGATCAGCAGTTACAATTTTGCCCGTTATTAAGCTTTTGTTCCTAACGTTGATAAAATGCTTACCATAAAATACCTCCATTCTTAGCCAAATAATTTATTCCAATGATACTGTTGATTGCTTCAATCCTTTGCGTACCCAAATCCCATTATCCCCAATTTTAAACAACTGTCAACTTTTTTCACCCTCCCCCCTTGCCCACTCCAATAAGTAAATCGACGGATAAACCCCATGTCAACAACAATACAACTTTTTCACCCCCCTTTTACCAGTATAATAAGTAAATTGATGGATAAACCCATGTCAACAATCTAACTTTTTCAGATCCCCACCCCCCCCCCCATCCAATTGTCGACGTAATAAAAAAACTAGTCCTTAGTCTATCACTTGCCATTCAGTAACTATCTGATAGTAACTATAATAGCGCATACACACTCACACATTTTAAAAAAATGATAACCCTGAAAAAAAAAAAATAACGATAATATCTTTGATTCGTTTATTTGGTCAGACAAGTCATCACTTGTCCTTAAATTTGCATCATTTTTATCTGATCACAATCAACTATTTAGACAAAGCAGTTTACCTTTAATTTATTTGTAATTTAATTTTAAAATACCAAATATTTTTTTACATTAAAGTTTTACAAAACCTTCAGTGAACCCTAAGGTGTGCTTTATGAATGGAATATTTGTCAGTTTTGGGCGTAGAAACCTTGCCCAGCGTGCTTCTAAATACGGTTAGTTAACATTTTTTTTGAGTTTTAAACGTAGCAACAGTCTGCGTTATCGTGAATATCTGTCATTGAATGTTTCGAAAAAAAAACAATTTATCTCACTTCGCAAAAAAATCTTTTATTAATTAAAAATATAACAGAGTTGTGTGGGGCTTTGAAGATCAATAGAAGCAACAACTCACAACTAAACCCAACTATTATTGCTTAGTTGAATGGTTACATTAAGCCAATTAAATGACATTGATTAATTTAATGTTGTTTAAAAAAGTACTTATCCCCACCTTGATACATTAATAATTCCTGTAGATATTTAGATCGCCATTTCAGATCTAGCAATGGTAAATAATATGAGTATGTTCTGTTTGAATTAAGGTAAATGCAGTGACTAATAGGTGGAAGGAGTTTTGAAAAAGTTTATAACATTTACCTTCATGAGGAAATGTCAAACAAAACTCATTGAAGAGCGTCTACTTGTTAATTGCTATTCCTCGACGTGTTCCAGTTTTTTCACTCTTAATGATTGCAATAAGGGGGTTGGAGTTTGAATTGTGTCAGTTTCACTTTTTTTTTGAGAGGAGGGGGTATTGCTTCCTTATAATTTTCTCTACGTTTGCTGAACGTCGGTTTCCTAATCGATCCTAGTCACGAAAAAATATGAGCAGTTCCACCTTGCAGAGCGTTGGAGCTTAGGTAATAAATGAACACAATTGAAAGTTGCTTGGGATCAATCTGAAGTTGTTTGCAAAGGCCTAAAAAAAAGGTTGGGATATGGTCACGTGGTTTTATAAAATAGGAGAATCAGTTTAATGAAAGTAATATACATCTTTCTGAAATACAATCATTAATACCATCGTTTTTATCGCTGAAGTATTTTAAAGTATTTTTAAGTACTAGTGCAGAAAAATTCGGAAATATGTACCATTGTCTCATGGTGGAAGTCTTGGTAGGAGGGAGGGGGTGACACCCTGAATTTTCCACACTCCACTGGGGATAAGTTGTGCTAAAATTTGTTGAGGCAATTACAAGAGAAGAGCCCTAACCAATGTAAGTAAGTAAGTAAGTAAGTTCCCCTTAGTCCCTATCGGGCTATCGGGGCAGATGAAGTGTGAGAATTCATCTGTTTCTATAACCTCGGCATATTAAAGGGATTGTGTGGTTAGCACAACGCCCAGCCACCCCCCTACTTCCCCAACTTAAGTCAGGTACCCATTTAAAGCTGGGTGGACTTGTGGGACGACTTTGCACCGAATTTCACCTGGAAAAATGCTGGGCCTCACCGGAGGCTCGAACCCATGACAGTCGAGTGTCTACACCACTCGGCCATCCGTCCTACCTAACCAATGTACTGTCGCGATAAAAAAAAATATGACAACAAAAGAAAAAAAAAAGCTTAATTGGACTACGGCATCATGAACTGACGGCCCTTTAAGAAGAGGAGAAAGCGGTCGTCGATGTATTGTGATGTAAATAAAAATTTCCCATTCACTAAACTTGTACAACAAACAATAAATGAATATTGACTCATTTTTTAATAAATGCTGAAGGGGGCAAGCTTGTTTTCAATAAGTTATTTTCTTTTTTTTTTTATTTTGAATAATTAGTTTTAAATTCATCATTATATTTCAACATAGCTAAATCAAAATATTGTGGTGATTTTGCAAAACTGTATTATTTTTAGTTTATAAAACAATTTACTGCGTTTTCCCCATTTTTTCAAAATAAACTTTTGCCCTAGTATTTAACAAAAAAAAATCCTTCATTTAATTAATAAATGGACTCTTGAAATTTCAAACCAAGATACATCTTCTAATTGAGCCTTTTTGGAAAAAATGAATTTATAAATAGGTATTATGTCACTTTTAAAAAAAAATTGGTGAAAAGCGTATAGCTTTTTTAAGGTACCTTTCATCACCATATGAACTATTATTAATTCATCCAATTAGACAATTTTAGAAAATAGAAAAAAATCATCTTTCTATTTTTAAAGATCTTGGGTTTTTTGATAAAATTCCTTTTGAGAATCTTATTATAAAAACCCAATATCATCTACTTAATCCTGAAATAATTTTTTTTAAATTATATTATTTTTTTGATGTCTTTATTTATTTAAATCACTTTGTTAAAATTTAATTAATGAATTTCTTTTCAACAAATTTGATTATAAAAAAATTCTCATAACCAATTAAGGGATATAACCGTGTTTGAACTATCACGAAGGCACTAACGGGAGTAGTTAACAATACTCTTAAATTGTATTGTCAATACCAATACTTCATAGAAAAAAGTATCGCCAATACCAATACAAATACTCAAGTAAAAATGTATTGCCACAATCTATACCAATACTTTTGAGAAAAAAATTCTTTTTTGTATAAATAAAGAGTTTTATATAACTGATAGATCGATCGAAAAAGAATAGGTTTTTTGTTCGTTCATGCAACATTGGAACAAATAGTTGATAGAAAGAAAGTAAATGAATGAAAGAAAACATAAGAATAACATTTATAGATATCGGCGCGCAAAGCAAAAACTTCAAAAGAAAATGTACAAATTTTATTTTTCCTTCAACTCGCCGACGTGGATGTAATTGGTGGGGAAATTTGGTTGTTGTTATTATTGGTAGGTTGATGGCTATGATTGCTAGTAGTGATTGCATTAATGTAGATTACTTTTTAAAACAAGGTATTAAAATGGCTATTGTTTTTCGGCAAGTAAAAATTCGAATTTGTATGAATTAAAAAATACTTGTGATATTTTAGATATTTTTTCAAAATCCGATAGATATCAACCAGTTCTGGGCAACATCAACTCAGTGGGGTAACATGTACAACTTTTGTGGGTAAAATATAAACATTTGGAGTAACATACAACCGTTAGTGGGGTACTATACAACTAGTGGGGTAACATACAACTAGTGGGGTAATATACAACTAGTGGGGTAATGATACAACCAGTGGGGTAACATGTTCAATTAGTGGGGTAACATACAACTAGTGGTAGGTAAAATACAATTAGTAGTGGGCAAATATACAACTAGTGGGGTAACATATTAGCCAACCAGTAAGGGGTAACATACAACTAGTGGGGTAAAATACATCTACTGAGGTAACATACAACTAGTTTAGGTAGTATACAACTAGTGGGGTAACATGCCCCCAGTGAAGTAAAATACAACAAGTGAGGTAGCATACAACTAGTGGGGCAACATACAACTAGTGGGTGTGAAATACAACTAGTGGGGTACTATATCACACCAGTGTGGGCAACATACAACTAGTGGGGTAAAATACAACTAGTGTGTAACATACAACACGAAAATAGTGGGGGTAAAAATGTCAACTAGTGGGGTACATACAACTAGTGGGGTAACACATACAACTAGTGGGGTGAATATACAACTAGTGGGGTCACATACAACTAGTGGGTGCAATCATACAACTGGTTATCTCTATTGAGTTTTATGAATTACATTTTTTTTCACTTTAATATTTGATATACAACGGCATTTTCTTTGTTAGAGTTTATTCAAATACATTCTTTTTAATACCGACAGACTGACAGAAAAGTATTGGTATCGATTATCGAAAATTTTTCTTTTAAATGTATCGGCGTTACACATATCAATACGTAATACAAAAAGATCGGCAATACAGCAACCAATATCTAAAAAAAGTATCGCTGATACTGTGTTGGCCGATACCGATACTTCGATACTAACAACCCTGGGCACTAACAAATCGCCTATTTCTCTTGTAACAATAATACTGCATATTTCAGATTGGAGACGCTTGCTAGTAGGGGGGCCGTTTACATATTATATAACGCCAAAATGTTCATTTTTTACCCCTCCCACCCAATATATCATTATGTAACACTAGAAAACTCTCCCCAATATAACAAAAATAACCAAATTTCATCCACCTTCGCTCCCCCTTCAGCGTTATATAATATGTGAACGGTCCCTTGGAACACACGCATGTAAGCATTTACACACCATGCTGAATTAAATGTCTCGTTTTCTATTTAATCGGCACATCTTTTAAAAATGTAAACAGAACTACTTGTTTTTACCTTTATTAGGGTTAAATGGGTATTAGGTGTTCACTTAATTAAACATGGTAAAATACTTTTTTTAGAAAAAGTTTAGTTTTAGAAACCTTTGTCTTATCAGTTCTTGCTTTTATTTCTCTTTGTTCAGCTTTATTAAAAAATCATTGAGTAATTTCTTATTCTTTTGCTACATATGATTATAGATTTTCAACCCAAAATTGTGTACTGTAATTAAAATTAATACTTAATTGCATTACTAATATTAATTGATATTAGCATGGAATAGGTAATGTCAAAAATAAAAAAAAAACATCATGTGAGTATGCCTCAATGATATATAATATTCATTGAGGCAAAAAAAAAATAATGATTAACTTATTTTGTCCCTAATGTCAATAAAAAGATTACTGTTTTTTGTTTGGCTTCGTAATTTACAAAAATAAAATTTTACAGCCATGAGTACGCATTCTAATGAACTTCATGATATAGTAAGAAATGGACAAACATTGGTGAAAGATTTTTTTTACGCACATGGTTTTGGCTTGAGATCTCCACTGCGTTTGAATATTTGCACTTTCAGGCTTTATTTCGATAATTTGTAAATTATCGTGCTATAGGTGAAAGATTGTACTACGCGCCCCTATTAAAAACTAATGCGGATTTAAAAAGAGCAGCAAGAAAAAGAATTTCTGGACATTAACCAAAAAATCATTTGTGAAACAAAAAATGCACCAAAAAGTGAACAGTGGGAAAGCTATAGAGGAAATGAGACATTTTTAAAATGGAAATCTGATGATAATCAAGAGTCGGCCTTCAACTACAATTGCATTTATTTTCGGTAAGAAATGGATGGGTGTTTTCAATCTCAAAGACTGCAAAATTTATGATCGCAAACTGCTTATCCGGCCTTTCAATCAATTCCTCACATGAAAAAGGACGAAAATCTGAGCTTAAGTCGTGCTCCGAAGAATTGTTTGACCATTCTTAAGCCTTACATCATTCTCCTGTCGCGTCGCCAAGTTTCTTAATAGCGGCTTTTATAACATTTAAGATAAAAATATAGGGGTTTTAAATCGTTTTTTTAGCATTTGCTTAATATTAAAGGTTTGTTGTTCCATTTTTAAAAATGTTAAAAAAATAATCGGTATATTTTTTATTCAAATTTACTGTTTTATGTATTCTAGGTTATTTGGTAAAATGTCCGTAAAAAAATAATACTCTTTTATATTTAAAAGAAAAATTAATAATATCTTTAAAACAGCTTTTTCTACTACTTGAGTTCTCTCTATTAGACTTTTATTGGTTGATATAAAACATTTTTGCTCTACAAAGCCATTGTAAAATTTTAATTTGTAGGCGCTCTTTTCTTAATGATGTAACTACTTTATCATTTATTTACCTATTTTTGCTGTCTTTAAGTAATGTGTATGTGTTAAATATTTGTTTGTTGGTATAATTCTTTTAAAAATGTATAAATTAATGTACAACACTTATTTACACCATAGTAAGGCTGTCCCGGGCCCCTTTGCCCGGATCCATGTGGTCATTATCTAAGAGCAGATCACTTCTTGAGTTCTGGCCAGTATTGTGTATTTGTCCCAGTAAAGTGTTTTCACAGGATTTTTACAACTAACAAGAAATGAGCTAATTTAAAAACACACATACTGAAATACACCGAAGATTTATTGTACGTAAAAAGGAACATCAGTTTGCCCTAAAAAGGGCAGAGTGGCTTGTCATCGTCTACTACCTACAATCTTATAGAAAACATAATACAACAAGACCAATTTGGTCCCTACCTGGGGCTGGTAGTTTAATCATGAGCTCAGAACTGAGCGGGTCAAGAAACCTCCTGGGAAGACCAAAGCCTTTGACCATCCTCTTTATTATCTCTCCCCCTGTGTCGACGACACTACACGGGGAGGGGCAAGGTAGACAGGGTAGGGCTTGGAATTCACCCACAACCTCACAAAATATAGGCAACGGCATTGTATATGGTTATAATTGTGCAGTTTAAATTTACTGTCTGCATTGTACACAGGTTTGAAGTGGAAAACATATTATAATCCTGCAAATATAGCTAAAACTAAGACTGTTTCCGTAAAATATTATATTTTCTAAACATTCCTTGAGATTCATCACTACAATAGTGATTTCCAAACAAAACAAACCCCATGGAAACTGACGTTATCGTGAAGCAAAAACGCCATGAATGCGTCTAACATCGACGGAGTGGCTTTTGCGGATTAATGTGCAAACAAACAGACGTAGAAAAATATTAGCACTAGAAAAGATACATATATTTTGTTTTTTTTTTTTTTATATTTTCGCCTATTGCACTATATATAATGCAGAACTACTTGCAGATGATGCAAGAAATAGTGAAATAAAAAAAATTCTACCTTTTAAATCTATATAAAAGTGTGAATAATGAGGAGGTTTGTTTGAAGGATGAGTAATGTTTGAGACTAGGGTAATTACTATTAAGAGGGCTGATTAGCTTTTACTATACATACTAATAATATGAACATCTAGATTTACTTTTCCCCTATCTCCACTTAAGTCTATCTCTATCGTCTGTCTGAATCGTATCATGAGTCTATATGTTTTTATATCGTTACCCAGTATAGTCAGTATCTATTTTTGCATGAATCTTATATGATTGGACTTTTACATTTGATGTGTAGTAATATAATTTCATATGATTTAGTTCACATATTTCCTCGACAAGGCCTTTTTGATGAATTTTTTGGGCCAAGTGCATTTGAGATTAAAAAAACGACGCTGGCATGACTTTTCATACAACCAGTGGTCCCACAACCTTGTCACGCCGTGGACTGGTCCAATGATTTAAAAAATTCCCCGCCTGCCCACTCGGCGAATTTGTTTTAGAAAGAATGACTTAGAAACTTGACTCTTCAAATTTAGAATTCTCTGTTCAATATTCGGACATAACTTTTTACAAAAATTATCAAATCCATCTGTAACTTCAGATTTCCTCATCTAAAAGGCTAATAATCATTCTGTGAAAGTTTCATTGAAATCCGAACTGGTCGTGCAGCAAATGTTTAAAATCTGAACAAATTTAATTTAATCTTACCTGCTGCTAAATATGTTATTTCATTCGTATGGATTAATCATGCAGTCGATAAATTCTGTTCTTAAAATAAATGTTTGTTTAAGATCGTGATAAATTTCTCCATTTTTTGATTAAATGATTTGTTTAAATGTTTATAAGTGTAACATCCTGCTTTTTTGTATTTTATCCACCAATTCGACCAACTCTGTCATCTGTTTATCTCTGATTTCTTTGTCCGTTGTCTTATTATCAAACACCACAACTCTCTTTTCACATTCTTGACCCAGTCTTTCGATTTCAAGTGGTAATGTGTATTTTAATTCTTCTCTTAAACAATCACCATATGTTAGCACCAAAATGCAATGATTTCTTATAAAATTATGACCAAATATATTTATTTCAAGATTTCGATACATTCTCTAATTTCTCTCGAAAATTTTTGGTGAACGTTTAGAACTAGTAGTAAAGCATGGTATCCATTTTGATTTTCCTTTTAAAGCACTTTGCATTTTCTCTTTGAACATAGCTATTCCATCGCAGTAACTGTAATGAGTATGGAAAAGACCTGGTCCATCAACTACCCCCTAATAATCCGATTCTTATATTCGGAATGTCCATGTGTGCCTTTATATCATAAGTCTCTGACTTTATACTCTGACTAGATTGGAAAAAGTTTTTTTCCCAAAATCGTGTTTCCGGTTGCACTTCTCCCATCGCCAGTACGTCCGATGAGCAAAAGATCAATCGGATTCCCAACAGCTAACTGAAAAATAAGAATAAAACATTACATACACACAAGCATATCAGTATCAGCCTTACGAATTGCACGGCCCAATTTAACGGATGCTTGCGATCTTCTCTTCTAATTTTTAAGAATAGCAACTATTACTTTTAATATAGATGTAAATTATGAGCCCCTGCCAGGTGCGGGGCTCAATTTGGAGCAGTCGGTCATGATATATATATATATATATATATATATATATATATATATATATGTAACTTCACAATACAAGTGCTAATTTTGATTGTCAGATTGTTGTGAAAAAAATGTGGGTTCACAATTGTTACTAATTAAATGTAATTATAATAGATAGAATAACCAGCTATGCAAAAGTAATGAAAAATAGCTTCGCATGTACAATTTGCAAATCTTTGACTTTCTAAAAACATAACCGCCAAAATTGATGTATGAATCAACCAGCATCAATTACAAAAGCCCTGGCTCTCATTGTCATGAAAATACCTTGAAAAAAAGTGTATTATTCTCTGAACTACATTTACTCTGGAGTCAGATTTCAACAAAAAGATAATTTCCTAATAATAAATTTTGAGCTAAACGAAAACGTTATTATATAACGCATATACTTTTTAAAAGTATTCGTTTCATAAAAATCTAGAGCTTCAAAAAGAAAAACTGCTGTAATATTTTTTAGAGCGAAGGTATAATTTTTTTCTCGAACACGTTTTTTTTTTTTTTAAATTTCAAAAAAAGGTATGAAGAAGCTTTTTTTAAATGAACAAAGTAACCGAAATTGTTCTTAAGTCTTATTTCATTAGATAATCATTTCCAAACATGACAAGTACTTATAGAAGTTAGGATTACTTTAATAAGTAAGGTCATGGTGCCTGTTGAAAAACTTTTTACAAATCAGAATCATTCATCACCTATATTCATTGCTAGATTGTACCCAATATACTGTAAAAGGATTGTTTGGAAATTTATTTCTTGATAAAATGACAAACAAATAAATTAAGTTAATGCAGGAGAGGATGGTGCTAATATTGATTAAGTAATACTAGCTGTACCAAGCAAACCATTGCATAGATTTATATCCACTTTGGCTTGATCAGTAAGCTATGTTATTTTTAGTTTCGGGCAAATCCGATTTTTTTCCTTAGTTGTATTTTAAACTGGAATACTGTTGTGTTATTTTTTTTACTTTCGATTTAATATATATATATATATTAAACAGAACATGACTACCTATGACTAAAAAATAACGCCATTTATGTTAATTTCCTTTTTAATAGTGTAGTACCTAATTATTGATACTTTATTATTATACACATTTGGCGACTTTCGGAAAAACAAATTTTAAAATAATCAGTGCGCATACAGCTTTGCACGTATTAATTTTTTTTTTTTAATATTTGTAGACAGAAGTTTGACTTTACTTACTTTTGTCACAACGGGATCAATCTTTGTACTTTTATCTGGTGTCTGTACTTCTGAATAAATTAATTTGAGGAAAAATTATTGGAAAAAAAAATAATAACAAAAATAAATTTGATGCGAGAAACTAATTAATTATCATATTATTATTATTAATTGATATATTTAAAACACTTTACTAGCATCGATAATTACATTTAAAATTGTACTTATTAGTTTCAAAGATTAGCACATTTAAATATAAATAAACATATTTCTTTTTTTTAAGACTATATAACCATACCATACAGTAAACTGTGACTTGTAATAAATTCATGTTGCAGTAAATATTCTGCACTGGTTCTGTCTTCACTTTTTTGGTTGAAATACAATGAGAAGAAAACGTTTAAGGTTTTCGGAGGAGTTAAGGGGTAGCTCATACTGAGGGTGTTCACTATTAGTAGCTATTTGATAGCTTGCTGCACAAGGTTCCAGATGTCCGTAAGGTGGTTTAGTTGTTAGAAGCTCAACTACAGTACAGCCAACACTCCTGAAAAAAAAGAAACTAAAATTCAGTAACTATTTTATTACTTTGGCCCCTGGTAAACTGCTAATGTCCCCGTCCCTTTCATAACATGCCAGCATAATGCGTTGGCAGCTTCCGCCCAAAACTAAAGGTCAATGCCATCGCTTGGGTGAATTCCCGCCAAACCAAAGACTAAAGCGTGGTGATTTCCGCCAAACCCAATACTAATGCGTGGTGATTTCCGCCAAACCAAAGACTAATGCGTGGTGATTTCCGCCAAACCAAAGACTAATGCGTGGTGATTTCCGCCAAACCAAAGACTAATGCGTGGTGATTTCCGCCAAACCATAGGCGTATGACACAATTTCATCACTCATATGTCAAATCATACAGATAGATATTTAGAAGCTCAATGTGCTTTAAGTGCTTTACTGGAACTTAATCGCATGACTTCGAGAAATTTAAGATTTTGAGAATTTATTCTCTTCAATTAAATGTGGACAAATATGAAATGCAAAAGTAGAATTAAATGCTTAAATTATAATGTAGTTTCCATGCTGCCTTATGGATCGGTAATGCTATTTGATTTTTCAAATCAATTAGCTACAACTGAATTAACATTGTTTCTTTGTGCTTTATTTGAATGATTTTTTTCTTAATTGTGTGTTAAGTAATTAATTAAACTGTGAGATCAATATATATATATATATATATATATATATATATATATATATATATATATATATTTGGGTGCCACTAAAAAAAATAGTCTGAGTTTTTATCCTGCCACCCCCAAATTGTGTTAGTAATGTTATAAGAGTAAAATTGGCAAAGTTTGAATGAATTCTGATAATATTTATTGGTAGGGTAGATCAACAGTGTCAAAGTTTTGCAATAATCAGTGTTTCGCGACATTACCATACGGTAATCGGTAATCCTGCTGTACCACAAAAAAAATCAAAAGTTATTTAAAGACACATATTGCTGTAAAATAGAACAAACAACTGTTTTATACATAGCACCAGAATAGTAACTTTCAGAACCTTCAGCTAATAAACATAAAGAGTCGATAGTTCAGACTGAAAGATCACTATTTATTAATTACATGTCTTCAAGTCCAAGTAATGATATTCTAGCTGTGGCTGGGACAGGTAGGGTGGAATTGTTAGCATTAGAAAAGTCACGACAGTGTTTCTCTACTACTTGTAACAAAAACTGTTTCTGTTCCTCTTGATTGGTTAGTACTCCATTGAATCTGGGTCACTCCACGCTCGGCTGCATCATTGACGACTTTCAAACTCACAACTTTCTTCTGGCCAACAATGTAGCTGTTATCGGTGGCCCATGTGTCTGGATTCTTGTGTTATGTTCAAAGCTGTGAAAAGTTTTCCGGTGTGTTGCGATACTGAATCAGAAAGTTTATTTTGTTGTAATATTGGACAGAAGGCTATTCTGCGAGGATGATCTGTTGTTATCTTATCAAGTGCTCCAACTATGACTAACTTCATTTCAGATGAAACACCATTGTCAAGATGCATGCTAATCAAATCAATTCTCTGCCAAGTTTCTTCTCCAGAAGAATGCAGGCACCTTCAAGTATGCCAGTGTTACCAGCCGTAGTGTCGAAACACATGAACTTGATGTTATCAGCAATGTTCCATTCTTGAATCAGATTAAACACGGCAGTTGCCTCGGCCTCTCCAGTTCCATTTGGCAATTTTGTTACTCCCTGCAACTTCATTGTTCAATCACCGGATACCATAACAGCAAGACGATAAACTAACTCTATTGATGTTAATGCAGGCAACATTTCTCCATCCCAGTGCACGTTAATGCGCAGTTTGAATGAAACAATGCATGAATCTCTGTAGCTGCTAATTCACGATGTTTACGTCGACTACGTCTGACTGATTCCTTGTTCATTTCCAGGGCTGCAGTACTGTGCCCAAGTGATTCTGCTGCTGCTGCAATTATGCAAATTGCGTTCCTGTCGCTGACTTTACTTCTGTCTAATGCAGCTGCCAAACCTGGACTCACAATATTGGTGGATCGGAGAATCCTCATTGGTTTAGTAGACACTTCAGGTGGTTCGGGGAGTTCATCAGGATCAACGGGATCACAACCATCGGTGCTCTTATCCTCTGTGTCACTGTCATTGCTGGCACTAAACTCCATCTTCTTTGCCTCATGTTGTATCCGCTTAGACTCCTATTTCTTACGATATTTTATGAGACCTTTGTTCTTTCCAAGTTAGCACCATATCCACTGGACCCATGCAACCATGCCTCTCTTTCTCCCTTTTTGCTTCAAAAAATTTTATGTCTTCAGATACCTGCATCGTAGTTAAAGTTTCAGCATGTGCAACATCAAACAAATCAGTCAAACTTTCAGTAAATTGGTGCTCCTTCTCCTTTTGAGTATCTGTTCTGCGGGATACATTTTTTTCTTTTTCCAATCCTTTATCTTGTCAATTATGTAGCATTCTTTGCGAACTGGCGTGCATTATGCCAGAACTGAACAACTTCTTTCATCGTCACTGTGGCACTAGCAGTAATAGTCTCAGATTCAGTCTTATGAAGATGAAACAATCGCTGGAGAACCTGTTGATTTGAGGGCAGTTTGCTTCCAGTAGTTTTTTCAACAGTTCTTCCTACAAGCCATATACCACAATATTTCTTGATTAGCGTAACAGAAATTATATAAATAAGTAACAGAAATTGCCTCCGGTTTGCCTTGTATGTCAAATACAGGCATTTTCTCATATAATATAAAACTTCGACTCCTTAGAGCTATCTCTAAATATCACTTCATCTTCATGAAACTTGGTAAAATTACTTAGCAAAACAAAAAAAAAAATAAATAAAAAAATAATCGGGTGGGACAATGAAACTTAAAAAAAAATTTTTCCCATTGCATTGAGTGGCACCCTAATATAAATAAGTGCTGCTGATTAATTGTAGTTAAAGCACAAAATTATGCGATTACAATTTTCAACGCAACGCCTCAATGCGTTAATTCGACCTAAATGCATTTACTTCTGTGTTTCAAAAATAAATAAAAAATCAGCGAATAACCCACTAATCCAGTACCATTAACATAAATTAGCAGGTTACGGTCTGGCAGCTATTGGTTTTATCTTAGGTCTATTTATATGATATTATTGATTCGGAAAGATGTGGTTATTTTCTTTAAGTAACAGCTTGAGGCTGTATGTGAATGATTTAGGTCTATAAAAATTGATCAGAGAACCCACTAAAGAAAACGCCGACCTTGTCATCTTAACTCAAAATTATAGCAGTTACATGATATAGCAATATTGCTGCAAAATATGATAGGGATGGAAGGGATTTGAGAACCTAAACTCGGGGGAAAACATGCTTGGCATTGTTGTTAATACAAAAAAAAAAAAAAACCTCACATCACTTGAATTGATTGACAGATGTCATAAACTATTCTGAATAACATTAATTTGATTAGTTTATTGCGTCCATGTTTTGATAAAATACAATGATAAACTTGTTTTTACGCATAAAAAAATAATATTTTGTGTCGATAATTTCGATCCATTTTTTTACTCGCATATATATATATATATATATATATATATATATATATATATATCTATACCTATAAGAGGCATTTGCTGTCTGTCTGTCTGTCTGTCTGTTCCCTTATAACTCAAGATCCAGATAACAAAATAATGTGAAATTTGTTACACATACACATAATTACATGGGGAAGGTTATAGAACATGTTTCGTTTCATCTCGATGGGTAGTTTAATTGTAATTAATTTTTTTATTTTAGAATTTTACTATATTAAAGTAATCTCGACGGCGCCATAGATAAAATTCCTCTGTGACGTCATTTTCCTATCATACACTTTTAAAGAGGGGTAACTCCCGGAAACTCCAATTGTAAACATGATGAAATCAATAGTCATATCTATTTACCTATCGTTTTATGTATTCGGAAGATTGAAATTAAAGGTGCACTTTAATAAACCGAAATACGTTAGTTAAAATGTTTCTGAGACATTATTAACATCATTAATACAATCTCAATGCGTAGTTTAATTGTAATTAATTATTTTTAGTATTTTACTATATTAAAGTTTTCACGATATGGGATCGCCTTCACTATAAATAACAAGCAATTAAGCCTGTTCCATTCTGGACACAGGACGTGTTAGCGCATTTTCGTATTTTGTATCAGTACGTATGCTATCTTTCAGTAAATATTTGTAAATTTTGGAAATGTTTACAAATTCAATTGTGTAATGCATATATCTGAAAAAAGATATTAAAAAGACGTTTCTTTATAATTGAAAACAAAATTATTTTCTCTTAAATCTAACTACAAGTGGTTTGTGGTCACTGAAATAGGACTCATAATTGAAACATTCTAAATTGTAGTCATTTAATCGTTTCTTAATAAATCTTGGTGAAATTACGTGCTGCAGTATTTCGCACCAAATGAACGGGTTATTGAACGTACAAGTTGTATATTTAATATATAAGCCCAGTAGGAGCCCTGAAGCCCGGCCCTCAGAGGTCCTATCGCAAAATGAACTTTTGATGTACACATGGCAGGCCAAGACCTACAAAATGATATATACATCATGGGTCTAGGACTTATAGTTGCTGAGATATAGCGCTCCTTTATTAATATAGCTTATATAGTAAAAAACGGTACTAAGGCCCCTTTTACGGCCCTGAGAGGTCAGATCGCAAAATGGAAAAAAGACATTTCTTGGCAGGCCAAGAGCTACAAAATGATATATACATCATGGGTCTAGGACTTATGGTTATTGAGATATAGGGTGATGACAGACGGACGGACAGACAAAACGGGGACAATAGAGCATTCTTTTTCGAAAATGCTCTAAAAATCGCGCACCAAGTGAATGTGTAATTGAACGGACGGTGAAGAAAGGGCTAGGGACGGGAAAAAAAATATTGTTGTTTTTTTTTTCATGCTGCAAGTACCCGACTTTGCCCGGGATTAAAATAAGGTTTTCTGTTTATTTAAGAAGCGTAATTTGACGTTTAATTGTACAGAGAGAGGGAGGGGGAGAGAGATAAAGAGAGAGGGGGCAGGGAGGGAGAGGGAAGGAGAGGGCAGAGAGGGGGAGAGAAGGAGGGAGTGAGGGAGAGAGGTGGTAGGGAGGGAGATTAAGGGGGAGGGATGGAGAGGGAGGGTTGGAGAGAGAAAGGGAGGGAAGGAAAGAGAAAGGAAGGGAGGGAGTAGGGAGGGAGATAGAGGGGAGGAAGGGAGAGAGAGGATGGGAGAAATGGGAGGGAGTGAGAGATAAAGAGAGAAAGCGGTCAGGGAGGGAGAGAGGGGGAGGAGGAAGGTGGAGAGAGGGGGGACGGGGGTGAGAGAAGGAGGGAGGGAGATAGGGAGAGAGAGGGAGATAGGAGAGTTAGGGAGGGAGGGAGAAAGGGAGGGAGGGAAAGAGAAAGGGAGAGAGGGGGTAAGGAGGGACAGAGAGGGGAGGGAGGGAGAGAGGGGGTAGGGAGAAAACAAAAGGTAAACAGAAAACCTTATTTTAAACCCGGGCAAAGCCGGGTACTTGCAACTAGTATCTCTATACTTATAAGACGCATTTGTTGTCTGTCTGTCTGTCTGTCTGTCTGTCTGTTCCCTTATAACTCAAGATCCAGAAAAACATAACGTGAAATTTGTTACACAAACACATAATTACATGGGGAAGGTTATAGGGCAGGTTTCGTTTCATCTCGATGGGTAGTTTAATTGTAATTAATTTTTTTTTATTTTAGTATTTTACTATATTAAAGTAATCTCAACGGTGCCATAAATAAAATTCCTCTGTGACGTCATTTCCTTATGATCGAATAGAACTTGTGCGCTGGTGCTGTATTGTGCCTTTGTGATGCTAAGAATTGTTGTTGTTTTTTCATGCTCCCTGATATGTACAGTTTTACAGTTTGAGGAAGGTAAAGAACGGAATGAAGAAGGATTTTAGAAGAAGTGTGAAGCCATAATAATAAGTATATATATATATATATATATATATATATATATATATATATATATATATATATAGAGAGAGAGAGAGAGAGAGAGAGAGTGAGGGAGGGGAGGGAGAGAGAGATAAAGAGAGAGAGAGGGAGGGGGCAGGGGGAGAGAGAGAGAAAGGAGGGTATGAGGGAGGGAGGGGAGAGAGAGGGAGGGAGGGGGGGGTGGACAGGGGGAGAGAAGGAGAGAGAAGGAGGGGGAGGGAGGGGGAGATGGGAGAGGGAGCAGGGAGGGGGGAGAGGGATGATGTGAGAGGGGGAGCAGGGGGAGAGAGAGAGAAAAGAAGGGAGGGAGAGAGAGGGGCTAAGAGGGAGATAGAGGGGAGGTTGGGAAAGTGAGGGGCGGGAGAGAGGGAGAGAGAGAGAAAGTGAGGGGGCAGGGAGGGAGAGAGAGAGGGAATGAGGGAGGTATGAATAGGGAGAGAGATGGGAGAGAGGGAGGTAGAGGGAGGGAGGGGAGAAAGGGACGGAGGGAGGGAGAGAGGGGGAGGGAGGGAGAGAGAGAGGAAGAGGGGAGAGAGAGGGGGACGGGAGAGGGAGGGAGGGAGAAGAGGAGGGAGGAGAGAGGGGGTAGGGAGGGAGAGAGATGGGAAAAATGGGGAGGGAGTGAGAGATAAGAGAGGGGGCAGGGAGGGAGAGAGGGGGAGGAGGAAGGGAGGAAGGTGGAGAGACGGGGGACAGGGGGTGAGAGAAGAAGGGAGGGAGATAGAGAGAGAGAGAGGAAGATGGGAGAGTTAGAGAGGGGAAGGAGAGAGGGAGGGAGGGAGAAAGGGGGGGAGGGAAAGAGTAAGGGAGAGAGGGGTAAAGAGGGAAAGGGAGGGGGAGGGAGGGAGAGAGGGGGGAGGGAGAAAACAAAAGGTAAACAGAAAACCTTATTTTAAACCCGGGCAAAGCCGGGTACTTGCAACTAGTATATGTATATATATATATATATATATATATATATATATATATATATGTTTCTCACCATAAATCTGCATTATATCCATATATCTCCCCTTTAATTACTTCCGGTGCCATCCAGTATGAGGAACCAACTGATGTCTTCAAACCAGCGTCACTTGTGATGTTCTGCAAATGTTTAGAGATTCCAAAGTCTGCCAGCTTGATGTTACCGTGTGTGTCTCTTAGAATGTTGGCAGCTGGTTAAAAAGAGTACTTTATATATATATATATATATATATATATATATATATATATATATATATATATATATATTACTCTTTTTAACCAGCTGCCAACATATATATATATATATATAAATGCGTTAAAAAAGGTAATCTAACACAGCAATATTTTTTAATTGATATGCACACCCATCATGAAGAAATTAATAACTAATTAAAATATCTTGAGTAATTATATAATCATTTTTAGCAAGCGTAAAATAAATGATCATGTTTACCTTTTATGTCTCTATGAGCAATAAACTTTGAATGTAAAAACACCAGACCTTCTAAAATCTGTTCTGTGAATTTTCTTGTGACATTTTCTGACAATGCTCCAAACATGTCAATGTGGTGCTTTAAAGATTGCTGAGAATTTGCATGTAAAACAACTTTAGTCACTTTTCCTATGAGATAAGGTTGTAATAAAAAAAACTAAAAACATGAATTAAACTATCGAATTTTTTTCCAAATCTGGTCCCTTCTGCATAATCTATACATTCTTAGATTACATTCTAACCTAAATTTATTATAGAAAAATATTGTAAGCGTAGTTACCCCAGGCATGTATTCAAGAAATATTGACAATTTTTTATCATTTTGTTGATATCCATAAAATTGAACAATTTTCTTATGTTTAATGGAGCTTAGAATAAGTACTTCATTCATCAAAGCTTGTACCTCCTATCGGAAATACATATTTATAGTAACATATTTTAACGTCACCTATGATTATAGTATCTATTATGCTTTTATATTTTTATACATATTAAAAAGATCAAAAAACCTAATTTAAAGAATATAAATAAAAAGAACATAGGAGTAGTAAACTTTCATTAAATTTTCATCATTTTTGTTCGGCCAGTTTTTTTTTTTTTGTTTTTTTGAGCTAAATTCAATAACTTCAATTTGACACGTTGGCTGTTTTGTCTAGATCTGGCATTTATTGATATTTGATTTCTGCTCCATGTTCTTATAATTTTTTTTCTTCAAGTCTAAAATGTATCAGTGATATGGTTGTTTTAACAGTTATGGTGCCTATTTTGAAACTGTATCATATATATTCTTTGTTTGCAATATTCATAAACATCTTTATGATGTTATCTATATACGTATTGTTACGACTTTCCAACTCTCTCTCTAGGTAGGCACTAAAGGAAACGTGGGTTCGTTAGTTGAATAATAAGATTTATTCACAGTCTACAATGTACAGGTTACAATACTCTAGGCGGAAACAGTCTATTGTGCGCACCGCTGCAACAACAGACCATGCGTCTCTTTCACTGATGTACAGTTTCTCTGTGTTGTCGTCTGGCACTGATACTTGGGTCAGATCCTAGCAGTTATACAGTGTTCGTCTCCACACTTGTTGTCTCTGTCATATGTCTTGATTGTCTATGAATCACAGCACAGTTCCTTTTATAGGCTGTCCCACCCACGCTTAATCCATCGTTTTCCCGCCAAAATGGAGGGTGAAGGTTATAGCGTGGGTGTAACAAGTGCAGGTGGCGTTAACACGGTATTTCATCACTTGTACTATGGCGGGGGTGAACGACCGAATTAAGAATGTGTAGGCGTTCAAAAGTTGTGACTGCATCATTCCTCTCGGGGCAGAGGTGCGTCCCGGGAGAGGGTGAAGCAGAGTTATAACAGTATTAAGCCAGTATTTAAGATAATTATAATATAGTTATTGCATGCATGTTAACTTCGGTAAATGTTTCTTTGTTTATTCACTAAGTTATTAATACAACATTTATTTATTTTTTAAATATGAATATTTTACATTTTAAAGAACACTAATTTATTACCTTTTTGCCGCTTGGTTTTGGAAGCTCCCGGAACTTCAACTTCCTTTAAGGCAAACAACAAGCTTGTATCTGAGTCACAACAGAGTAAACTTTCCCTTACCCCCCTTGACCAAGCAACTTTCCAGTCGCCCAATTAGTTGGCAGCATTGGACCTATAGTAAGCTATGTTACGGAATCAAGTAGCCCAGTCATGCACCAATGTCGTCCATGACATAGTAACATAAACAAGATAAGGGTCTGTGTTAGTTTAGGTGATTAAATTTCAAGAATTCAATACGAAGTTCGGTAGGTGACCTAGTTATTTTCTAAAAACAATATCCACTGATGTATTTTAGTGGAATACTGATTGTTATTCATTTTTTACTTTCTTTTTAATTTGTGTAGTTCACTGAATTTTATTTGAATTGTAAAAAGCGAATTCTGATGAATATATGTCTTCGATAAGTAGTATATAGTATGGTGCAATGTGCAGAAACGACGTTCGATCGAGAGAAATTTTAACACAATGCATAAGAAAACAATGTTTGGTAATGTAATCAAAAAAATAAAAAACAGTCATAAGGTGATCCATACACCGATGCAAGGTTTCTGCAAGGTTTTTTTTTCTATATATTTTTTTTATTTTTTAAGCTACACTAGCCATTTTTGGCAATGCATACAACATACCAAATAATGAACAAAGAAGTAAAAAAATATATAAAAAAGTTATAGAAAAATGTATTATATGACTTTTTGGGGTGAGAAAAAGTGTAACTTTAAGATATATTTTCAAAGAATCAATTTTAATATCTATTGTAGATATCATAAAATAAATTTGCACAAATGTTAATAAGTGTGTTGCAAACAAAAAGTCCAATTTTTTTTTAGAAAAAATGGAAAATAAATAATCTGAGAATTTTTTATTCCGGTACACTCATAAAAATTACAATTTGGGGTGGGGGTAGATAAGGAAAAAAATATTAAAAAAATCTATTTAATTTTCCCAAAAAAATTGGAGAACTGTCAACGATAGATATATAAAAACTAGCATCAAACTTGTAAGTTTATATCTTAGGTAGCTTTTGTGAAGAAAGTGTCGAAAGGTACAAGATTTTTTTTTTAAAAAGCGATTGTGAGAAAACCGCAAAAAAAAAAATGTCAAAAACCTCTATTAAACAAAATACATGGCCTAAAAGACAACGGGTCACCTGAAGGCAGGGCTATGAATAGACTAATTCCATACAACAGGCACTATGCTGTCTTGTTCCATTGTCACAGTACGCTGTCACTAGAACCCACGAAACCAAATGGGTCCGAGAAATTAAAAAATAACCAAAAAAAAAAAAATAAAAAGGATGTATCAAAATTATCTCAAGTTTGGGGGCCTGTTTCGCCTTTTTCATGTTAAATTGTCATGGTTCGTAACGAACAATTGACTGCCCTTTGAAGGTTCCTTAATATTTGTAGCTAGTACTATCAAAATGGTGTGAATATAATGGAGAATAAAATGGTGGTCTTTAAAGAAAAAATAATTAATACAAAATAACCTAAAAATTGTACATTAAAAACCATAGGCTTGTTAGAGTAGGTAGTCAATATTTTTCTCTAAGTCGTCATTAAAATAGTACGACCAACAATTAGTTAGAATTTCATTAAAAGAAACTTTTAAAAACGTACTGATAAAAAATCAATACTGACGTTTCTTTACGTCTATATATTAGTAAGTTTGCGATAAAATAATTACTGGTGTATGGCATATTACATCATATTCTCTTAGCTATTAATATAGTAGGCATATCATAATGAACATGGGTAGTATTCAGCCTAATTTCTTTGTCTTCATTTGACTTCTGCAAACCATTAACAACCAGGTCATTTAATGAGGGTTATTTACCTACGCTTAATCTTCTTAATCAAAAATATTTTTTGCTTTATATGCTGTTAATTCTATTATTGAGATTAGTAAATAATTTTTCTTTTGTGTTCTGTCGAGTTGTGTTGTTTTAGATGGTAACTCATTTTTTGTACTTTTATAGAGGTTAATAATAATGATCTTAAAATAGATGTTACACTTCAATGATATGAAGGATTATTGGTCATCCATTTATATTGTTTCAATATTAACTGAAAAAAATATTTTCAAGCAAAGACCGTAACAAAATCATAGGTAATGTCATAATTTTTAAAAATCTAATTATTAAGAGAAACACTGGTGCATCAGCAATAAGTTGTTTTATCCAGTCTCAAAACTACTCAGTGGAAGATCATATTGGAGATTCCTGCGATAGTCATACAACCTAGTCAAAAGCACGGCTGCCAATTTTGGGTAATTTTTGTAAATCAAGTAAGACCCCCACTTAACGTGGGGTTCCACTAAAGTAGGATCTATGGAATATGTAACATGGGGTTAGGTGTGAAGATATAGAAAATTTGTCAGTTAATTTTTCAATAAAATTATTAATTTATGTTTATTTATACACAAAAATTAAATGTATTTCAGACAAATATAGAAACATATTAAACGAATATACAAAAAAAAAAAAAAAATTTCTAAGCTAGTTTACATTTCTTGGATCTTTCAGTCTCTTCTGTATTTCCCACTCCTTTCTGACTCTTTTTATCAAGAAACGTATCTAGAATGTAAATTTACGTTTTCCTTGCGCCCCAGAAGAAGTTGTACTGTAAGTGGATAAGGCACTCATAACAAACCCGTCTTGATTTTGAGCTTCTCTGTCAAAACGTTTGTTCATTTTCAATAAATTCTGCTTTTTCCATTATAATAGATAGGCTGACGGTATTGCTGTTTATTATCGCCGTCAACTATCGAAAGTCCTTTTCCATTTTCTCTAATGTATTATTTTTAGAACGGCAATTCTAGTTGCCAATGACAGTAAATATTATTAAGACTAACCCTATTGTTGAAGTTGCCAGATCTTAATGTAATTGGATTTGAGATTGACATTCACCAGTAAATTATTTTCTAAGACTTGCAATTTAGTTTCTAGTGAAATGTTTTTACCTGATGATTTATTTTCGTGTGTTTTTAGTTTTACCCATGATAAAAACTAGAAATCTTAAGATTTGTCACTATATCAATCGTTAGTATTAAAGGATTAGAAATGTAGGCACATTATATTTTGAAAATAGGCACATTTCTTCGTGAAATAACCCGTCAGGAGTGCCAAAATACCATAGGAGTAGGTGAACGGCGTATGTTTGGATGGGTGTGTGCACATCTTGGTGCGCATGTTATAAAACGAAACTTCTGGCGCTCTGTTAGTGAACAGCAGCAAGTGACGTGCAATGCATAGATTTGGTAAGTTTATTTTTTGCATGCCCATGCCATGTAACGGCTTATTTTACTACACGATGTTTGATGTGGTGTGTGTTTATTTTGCATTAGCCTTATTTCACAACTGGTTTATTTACATATAAGATGTTGGTGTGTGAGTGATAAATGATCGACCTGGAGGTATGTTGTATAGTTAAGACAATACGTTGTTTAGTGTAATATAGGAAGTAGCGTTGTGTAGTTATGTGTACGTGATGTTGTTTGGTAAGATGTAGCCCCTGAATTGGAATGTAACCTGTCCGAATGGTACTTGGTCAGCGTGAATTGCCCTGCCTGAAGTGCACCTTAACAGCCCTGACACCAGCCGTTCTGTAGGGATCTTTAGGACCTAGACGGCCCAGGCTTGAGGGATCACTGGACAACATAAAGTAACACCTTGATGCTCTATAATATAGTCTACTTATCCAATGTTATACTATTTGGGTCATAATGCAGTTTCTATGTTGTATTAGTTTAACTGGGTGGGTGATGGAAATTGCCACATACATATCATACTATTTTCTGTATAGTAATTTTAAAGTAGTATTAAAGTTATTTGTTTGATTATTTTTCAAGAGTTAGATTCCGGAAGTTTTAGCAAATCCGGTTCCGATTCCGGTACCGGTTAAAATGTGCCGGATTTAAGCCGGATTTCTTAATTGTTTGAAATTTGTAAGATATTTTTTTTTTTAGCGCAACATAATTTTGAAATATTTAGTGCTAAACAACCAAATTAAAACAATAACTTCCATTGCTTTTTAAAAAACTTGCTAATAACGTCGATCGCTTTTAGTTCCATAGTAAGTACAAATATATTAAAAAGCGAAGATTTGAATCGTATTTCGTTTGGTACAGGGGTCGTGTAAATAGGCGGCTCGTAAGTCGCATGTGGCTCTTTCAGTCATGTTGGGGTTTCTTTTTCTGTATTGTCATAATGGTCAATCCTGAATCAAATTAATGCAAGTTATTGAAACAACAAATTTAGTGGCTCTTTTAAAACTGAGAAAATTGTAAATTATAACTTTAGGCTCTAACGTCTCAAAAGGTTGCCGACCCCTGGTCTAGTAATACAACACCTTATCTTCCGCTACTTTTGATTCCATGTTTTCTATAAACTATATTTAGCTATCAAAAGTTTAACTTTTTAAAGAGCAGACAACGATCTATTTTCTGGTGTTTACAGTTTAAAAAAGGTCAATAATTTATTTTTCTGCACATTTTTTAATTTAGTGGCTTTGTCACGATTGAGATAAAATTCCTCGCATATTTAGATAAATAACTTGAAGATACATTTTTAATTAAACATTAAAGTGATATTGATTTAGATTTGAAATGCGTTTTAATTTGCGTTTTCATGGGAATGATTTAAATGAAAGTATGAATGAAATAACATGGTTCTGTGACGTCACTATGGAAAACTAAAGAAAAAATAAGCTATCGGTTGG
>JAGDYQ010000110.1:2745712-2851971 GCA_021962125.1 Bulinus truncatus | reverse complement strand
AATCTACACATCTCAGAAATTCAGCCAGTTCTTTGACATTTGCTACTTTTAATCACAAAAATCGCTCACAGCAAATGACAGGAATACTGTTTGATTTTACCACCACTCCCAGACACCTTTTTTTTCTTCAACGGTACATAAACTAACCTCTTTAGTTATAACAGCTGTCTCGCGCAGGTGTATTGTGTTTTTGCTCTATGTCTTATTAACATCGACCCACTTTCCGAGGTTACTGTTCTCCATGCGCAGCAAACTGCCAACCCTTCTTCAAACTTGTGCTTGTTCTAAGCAAAAAAAACTAAATGTCGCTGCGTACCTTTGCATAGCATTGCCCATAACATTGGAGTACGCGTACCACCGGTTGAAACCCCCGGCATATGAACCCACATCCGATATAAATGGGTGTTAAATCTGATGATATAAATGGGTGTTAAATCTGATGATATAAATGGGTGTTAAATCTGATGATATAAATAGATTGTTAAATCTGATGATATATATGGGTGTTAAATCTGATGATATAAATGGGTGTTAAATCTGATGATATAAATGGGTGTTAAAATCTGATGATATAAATGGGTGTTAAATCTGATGATATAAATGGGTGTTAAATCTGATGATATAAATTGGTGTTAAATCTGATGATATAAATGGGTGTTAAAATGATGATATAAATGGGTGTTAAATCTGATGATATAAATGGGTGTTAAATCTGATGATATAAATATAATAAAACAATGATAAGTCGTAGTTAAATCTGATGATATAAATATAATAAAACAATGATAAGTCGTAGTTAAATCTGATGATATAAATATAATAAACAATGATAAGTCGTATTTCAGGAATTAGTTATGCCTTTGTGCAGATAAAATATTGTAGAACATCCATAGGAATGTAAAATATCACCATTTTGTCATGTGGAGAAATAAGGGCCACATTAGATGATTTAGTTTAGGGCCCAAGAGCCATCAGACTTAAAAAGATTCTTTAGGCTCTGATCGCCAAATATGACTGTTAAAAGTACTGGCATTATCTGTTGACCATGGGCGTCGCTAGGAATTTTCCAGAGGGGGGGGCAAATAACAACTTCATGACATTTTTTTAAATATGGGGGGGGGGAGCAAATGGCCCCTCTGTTATGACATTTTTTTTTTTCAAAATGTAGGGGGGGGCAAATGCCCCCCCCACATTAGTACACCCATGCTGTTGACACAAACAAGGTGACTCTACGATCATGGGATTACTACCTATGCACCAGCCTGTGATTACATAAAAGTGACTGTTTGTGGCAAGCGTCAATGTGTATCCATGTCCAAGTGATGCTGCCCAGCCCGTGACTTACAAAGTCACTGTTATTGTAAAGTGGTCATCATATTTAAATGCCCAGAAGTGATGCAACAGCTCGTGACTTACAAAGTCACTGTTATTGTAAAGTGGTCATCATGTGTCCATGTCCAGCAACAGCCCGTCCGTGACTTACAAAGTCACTGTTATCGTAAAGTGGTCATCATGTCCATGTCCAAGTGATGCAACAGCCTGTGACTTACAAAGCCACTGTTATCGTAAAGTGATCATCTAATGTGTCCATGTCCAAGTGATGCAACAGCCCGTCCGTGACTTACAAAGTCACTGTTATCGTAAAGTGGTCATCATGTGTCCATGTCCAAGTGATGCAACAGCCTGTGACTTACAAAGTCACTGTTATCGTAAAGTGGTCATCATGTGCATGTACGATGATCACAACAGCCTGTGACTTACAAAAAAGTCACTGTTATTATAAAGTGGTCATCATGTGTTCCATGTCCAAGTGATGCAACAGCCCGTGACTTACAAAGATCACTGTTATTGTAAAGTGGTCATCATGTGTCCATGTCCAAGTGATGCAACAGCCCGTGACTTACAAAAAAGTCACTGTTATGTGTAAAGCGGTCAATGTGTATCCATGTCCAAGTGATGCAACTTACAAAGTCACTGTTATTGTAAAGTGGTCATCATGTGTCCATGTCCAAGTCCAAGGGATGCAACCAGTTAAATGGACCACATCACAGTATCAAAAAAGTCATGGTGGAATCGACGATTGTGTAGAACAATATAAAAAATAATAACAAGGTTATATACATAAAGTTTTATTCGTAACTTTAGAATTTACAAAAATAGCAACTTAAAAATACATACATATTTTGATCAAAATTAAGCACAAATTATTTCCCAGCATGAATTAGTCATAAAAGGAAAAAAAAATTACTGGCACAAATACATTTCACTCTGTCTTGGTTTATATTATGTCACATGACCAACAATGGACAATAAACTCCACCCAAACAATAAGATATTAAATACATTCAAACATTTGATTGAGAAAAGTTTGAGATCCTCATATGATGGTTCATAAATATTAGTTGTTATCAGGTAAATGGTTCACTTTGTCTAGATATACATAATAGTCGTATGCTAAAGATTTACTTTGTAAAGAAGCTTTTCTTTGAACAATGTACACTGTCGTTAGTGTCAGTCAATCTACAGTATGTCTGTCTGAAATGTATCTTGAAAGAAAAATGATTTCTGTGCTAACCAATCATATAAAAGTTAAATATTTAGTAAAAACAGCACAAGTGAGACGACTATCATCAGCTACTTTAAATTAAGTCTCCACATCAATTAATATCAACTTCAATGTCAAAAAGCCAATTTTATTTATATTTTTAAAAACTTTTTAATTTGAACGACAAGCTATTTAGAAAGATAAAACAAAAAAATTGAGCAAGATAGTATATTAATGAGATGATAAAATAGCTACAAGTTACTTCAAGCTGATATACCATTACAAATAGATGTCTACATATCCAACATGAAAATTTTTAAAAGGCAAGCAATCATGTGTTTTACAAATATAACTGATCTATGCTTTTTTTTAACTGACTGAAGTTTTATTCTATTTACTAAAAGATTATTAATTAAAAAAATTAAAAAAGACAAATTAACATTTTTCAAGCAGAAATATAAAGAAAGAAATAGAAAGTTACACAGACTTAACATTGTGTGACGAGAAATACCTTGAAAAAGCCAAGAGTTACCACTGGTCACACATGTGGCTAATTAAAAGTGACCTGGACCACTGGACTGCATTTGACATTTAAGTAAAGTTCCCATAGCCCTAACGGGCCATCGGGGCAGATGAAGTGTAGAATTTATCTGTTTCTATAATCTCGGCATATAAAGGGATTGTGTGGTTAGCACTAGGGAGCGACCGATATGCCTTTTTACAGATAGTCCGATAGCATTTTTGCCGATACAGATATTTAGCTATTAATGAAAGGGTGTCTTGCAGATGAAGAAGATTAGAAGAACAAAAGATTTGAAAAGACAGACTGGAAGTCAGAAACACAAACCATGCCTGCATAATCTCAGAAATCTGCATGTTTATTGTTTAAAATTAAACTTATAACAAACAATTTGTTGTTTTTACTTTTTACTTGTGCACGAACAGAAAAGTAAGATAAAGTTGTAAATAATTAATGTCAAACTAAAAAAGTAAAAATGTATTAATTGTTAATTGTAAGTTGTGATGAAATTAAAATAATTTTCTTCCTTAATTTTTGTAATTTTTACTGAATTTAACTTGTAGCAGATTTTTTTAAAAAGTTTGAAAAATTAAAAAGAATTATATCAGTAAATCACTTCACTCAGGTGAACAGTTAACTGGAAGTCTGTAAGTAAACTTTAACTCTGTAAACCAAAACCAGTTTAGAGTTACGAGATTTGTGAAAAAAAAAACAACAATGTATCGGCAGAGCCAAAAAAACGACCGGTCTGATAGTTAACCAATAGCGTCAATATCGGTCCGATTACCGGTTGCTCCCTACAAAAATCGGCCGATCCGATATTAACTGATAGTGCCAATATCGGTCAGATACTGATCCTATTATTGGTCGATCCCTAGTTAGCACAACGCCCAGCCGCCTTTACTTCCCCAACTTAAGTCAGGTACCCATTTAAAGCTGGGTGGACTTGTGGGACAACTTTGAATCAAATTTCACCTGGAAAAATTCCCATGGTTCCGACAGAGGATTGAACCCAAGACTCTCATATCGACAGTCGAATATCTACACTACTCCGTCCCACATTTGACTTTTATGCTTACATTTTATATTAGCACAACCCTAATAATATGAACATGTTAAGTCCCAATGTATGAAACATGAAATTAACATTCAATTCATGAATCCTGGGTAATAAATAAAAAATTTATAAGTACATCAAAAAATTATAAAGTGTGAAAGACATATAATGATGAAGACATCATATCATACAATATTCTAAGTTATCAGGGATGAACACTCTTTACATACTGTCTGAAATGTGTACAAGATAAATGGCTCACCAGTTTTAAAACTTTTCAACTTTTGCTAAGGGCATGGCATTAAATGAAAAAAATGGCTTAAAGAATAATTAGAAAAAACGTAACAGAAAATGGCAAAATTAAAAAAAAAACAATGGTTATGATAAAAATGTAATACACCTGTAACACTAGTTCTAAGTATAACTCTACAACTTTAGGACCACTTATAAGTTGGAAAATTCCATTTAATTAGTTTAAAGGTTCATGCAGCCAGGGCCACATTTATATATTTTGTTAATCTAAAAGTTCAGTGTTAGATCTTTGTTTGGTATAAAAAGTTTAAAAGTAAAAGACAGATTCTAAAGAATTTCAAGTAACCCATTAGGGAAAATTAGGTCATTACCATCAAAAAGAGCCTTTTGTGCCAAGTATTGGGGGGGGGGGGCACAACTGTCATTTGTTGCTTTCAAAATTATGGAATGATATCATAAATCTCTCTTTCAAATTATAGATATAATTTGTCTCTCAAATGGTATAAAAAAAAGAACTAAAGCTCCCTTAGTCCTGAAAGGCCAACCGTGCAGTGTAGAATTCATCATTCTGTAACCACAGAAGAGGTTATGTGTATAAAACCCATCTTGCCCTTTCTTACCTAACTAAAGTCAGGAACCCATTTAAAGCTGGGTGGACTTATACATTAATCAACTTTCACTAGTACTTTCAAAAATTAAGAATCTCTGAGATGTAACGTGAGCATTTGCTGGTATTGTAACATGAGCATGTGTTAATATTGTAACATGAGCATGTGTTGGTATTGTAACATGAGCATGTGTTGGTATTGTAACATGAGCATGTGTTGGTATTGTAACATGAGCATGTGTTGGTATTGTAACATGAGCATGTGTTGGTATTGTAACATGAGCATGTGTTGGTATTGTAACATGATCATGTGTTGGTATTGTAACATGAGCATGTGTTGGTATTGTAACATGAGCATGTGTTGGTATTGTAACATGAGCATGTGTTGGTATTGTAACATGAGCATGTGTTGGTATTGTAACATGAGCATGTGTTGGTATTGTAACATGAGCATGTGTTGGTATTGCAAGATGGCTGGTGACTGGCATTCTATGGATTAAACTGTTAATTTGCATTGTATTAGTTTTTCTTCATTTTCGGCAAAGCTTTCATTCATCATTCAATATTCAACATACTGATATCAAAGTATTCAAACAAAATTTAAATTTTAATGTAACTGTTCAATGTGTGTTTTTTCCCCTCTAATATACTTGAAGTTTAAAGTTCTTAGATCAAAGAAAATTATCCCATGCATGTCACTAGCCAGTTTATAAGTAGGTTTTGGGAAAGAAGGCTGTCTGTAAACTTCAATAAATGCTATTTCAGTCACAGAATTGAAGACAAAGCTGATGGTTTTGAAAATTCAATTCAACTTGTGGACATAAGTAATCGTTTACTGAATGTGAAAGTGTAATAAGAACTACTTTATGTTTGGCTGGTAGAACAACTAGTTCTGAGATTTTTTTAAGCTGTTCCCCGAACGTTCAATGAAATGGATAGGACATTATTTCAGGAATAGTTACAAAGATTAAAAATGTTGGTCAGCTTGATATAATATTTTGTCTATTTGAGATGTGTATCTTGGATGGGAAGGAGTGGGGGAATCCATGAACTTGTATATTTAAATTTGAAGTACATGAGGTCCTAAAGATTGCCAACCAATTAATTAAAAATTGTTTGCTATTTTCTAAAAGAATATTTGCGTTTGTTCTTTTTTTATAAGCCTAAGTTTTTAAGAGTGTTCATAGACCATGTCACTTCATATTCTTTAAAACTTATTCACTTTCAACTGGCAAAAATAATTAAATGATTGATATTTTATCATAGCATTATTCATTTACATTACATGCTTATACACTAGATATTTACATTGACATATTTATTTACACAATTGGAATCTAACCTGTAGGAATGATGATTTTGTTTGCTTTCTGTTATATGTATTTAAAAAATAATAATATGGATACTCATTTGATAAAAAAATGTGTAAACAAAAATTAAAATCTTTCATTAAATAATGCAATTTTCATTGATAAAATATTTTAAGCAAAATTTGAGAAAAACAAAAGATCCTTAAGGCTTAAAATGCATTAGACTTTACTTGCAAGTATTAAAGATATAACAAAAGAAGCTAAAAAAAAAGGCTGCCAGAAAATAAGTCAAAGTACCAAATTCTAAATTATGTTACGACAAGATAGTTACAGATATGGGAAAAGGGGTGGGTGAGTGTGTGTGGGTGGTACTTTTTTTAAACATCGCATAAGTTAAAGTATCATTCGGACTGGTTTGAGTAAAATGTCAAAAATTGTATATTACTATTAATTACACTTGAATTAAAATAGATGTCATAATCACTTATGTCAATTAACGACATATATCAATAAAAATAAGCATTATTAGACTGAATACCTAAAAAGCAGCCAAAAATACACAATAAAGTATTATGCAGCATAAATCCCTATTATAGACCCACAGTAAAATATTAGCTGAATAGTTTATATTTACTCTTATAAATATAATAACAAAATAATTATAAACTGTTGGTTTTTCATCAGTAAGTGTCACTTATGTAGTTTCAAACTTATAAACTATTATTTCAAAAAAAGACAAAGTTACCCATCATAAAGTTCAGTCTTCCTGTCATTCATCAGAAAAAGAAAAAAATTTTCTGAATGAAGATGTGACAGTGGTGAAGACATCATCACTTTTTTCCTCTACACTTTCACTGCTCTCCTCATGATGGCTTGTCACTTGATTTATTACTAGTTTATTGTCTTTTGACATTTCATCTACTGGCAGATCTGGTAGAGAAACTGAACGCTTGTCACTCATATTCTCCAACTCCATAGCCGATATTTTTTCTTGATGCTTCTTTACTAGTCTCCCACCAGCAAAACCTGCAAAAATAGAAAAGTAGAGCTTGGTGGAACACAACAACATCAGTATGATGAAAAGTGAACAAAATTATGGCAGTAAAAATGAAAACAGAATAAGAGACAAAGAAAGAATCTGCTGGAATATTTCAGAATTAGGTACAGTTGAGCCAAAAATTTTAAAAAAGAAGACCAATTTTCGAAGCTACTAATAAACAAATCATGTGACAAAATATGAGACCTTAGATTATGCAAGGAATTCTTCTAATATATAAAATATATATAATATACTTTTTTATTGATGAAAGTCTGTTCGTTATAAATTAGTGAATTATATAATGTTTTCATACATGTACAATGTATATGAATTTTAACCTATTCATACACTTTATAATATTTTTGAATTGTAACATCCAAATTTCATTTTAACACACCCACTAATTTAAAGAGCATACTGAAAAAAAAAAGGTCCTGAGTGACTAAATTAATTTAAAAAAAAGTATAATGCAGGAATATCAAATAGGGATTAGTTTAAAACATGTTTTATGACAATGGTGTGATGTCTCACCTACTGCACCCCCTACAGCCCCTGCTAGACCACCAATCTTCATTCCAGCAACAAGACCAACTGGGCCAGCAACAACTCCACCCACCACAGCTCCCACAACTGGAAGGAGAGCAGACTTGTACTTTCCAGCCTGGGAAGAAAAAAAATTTTTTTTTATTTATACAGTAAATTTTTATTCTTCAAGAAATGGATTAAAGTTATATACATGTATATTAATATTTCAGATCAATTTCGTGCTGTTTTACATAATTTTCAATAATTATTAAATCGATTAAACAATATGAAAATACAAATTAGCACTAAATTCATTACAAAAACAACATGATTAAAAAAAAATACCTTTGCCAGATGCTGTGTTCCTTCTTTAATATTTTCATGGCTGTTATCTATGTTTTCCTCAATATTTGTAACTTTCTCTTTTTGTTCCTGTACAATATTAATTTTGGAATTGTCATGAACACATAAGATAAATTTTGTATAGAAACAAAAATATTTAAAAATAACAAATTTAAAAATGTACCTACCTCAACTTTAGCTGTAAACTCATGGACAAGAGCATTGAGTTCTAAAATATTCTAGGCAAACAAAAATTAATAATTATCAGCTTTTAGAATGAATAGGATGTCTCTTTTATAAAGACAATAAATAATAATAATAAATAAAAATCCAATATATCTACACATTACAAAGCTTAACTTTCACAAATTTTCTTTCACTGGGTATTTACAATAAGGGATCTATTTCTACCTCTTGAAGTTCTTCCCATGATGCAGTAGCCTCAGAGTTTTGAGGAACAACATGTAAATTGAGTAGTTCACTAGGCTGTGTATGTAAAACAGCTGGCAAACTGCCAAATGTGGTTTGTACACTGTCAACCACCTCTGCCTCAGCATAGCCAGAAACAATATCTGAGCCTCTCTGGGGTGATAAAGGAATAGAAACAATTGCTGAGCTGGAAGACAATTTTTGGTTACAGCTGTCAAAGGAATCATCTGAAAAAAAAAAGTAAGCATTATGAGTAGGCAGGTCAAAAAGCGTAAAAAAAACCAACTGTTTCTGTCTCAAAAGTTTATTTTTGTGCAATATTTATTAGCATGCTGTTTGAATTAAAGTACGATACCCTAATACATTCTCTAATACATGTATTTTCAAAGAATGCACGAAAAGATTAAAAAGAAAGTTATAGTGAGATGTCATTTTTCACTATGGCGAAATTTTTTCTTTCACTTCCCCTGCACTTTTGCAAAAAATGGTAATTTACAGTAAACTTAAATGACCCTATTTTTGAGGTCAGGAATACTATACAATATAATTTGTGAAAGATGGTATTTTGATATTTAATCAGAAATTCTCAAAGAGAACAATAGAAAACTAGATTTAAAATACAGATGAGAATGACTTTTTTAATAACTAATGTATGCAATTTTTTTTTTTATTTTGCGACATCATGTTTTAATTAAATATTTTAATTATTACATTACAAGTACATGTATTTAAAAATTTACCCAGCATTTTAAATACACATACGAAATTCTAATGTAAGGGGGGTGATGCAGGTGTAAAAACTTGCAAATACTTAAATGGCGTTAACTCCATTGTATAATTACATATTTAGGCAAATTTCATAAAATAATTCATGAATAAAAAATATTTTGTTAAATACAGTTACAGTTTATAACTTAAATATTTTTGCATTCATACATATTATGAAAAAAAAATTCCCAAAACAGACAAATAAAGCCACCCCTCCCCCCCCCCCACCACATTGCAGCATAATGAGTAAATTAAAAGTTCTAATCAATTATGTTATAGCAACTGTCATGGTTAAGTTTATTGGTAGATCAGTTGTATGTATATAATTTATATTTACTTCTGCTTCTGGTAGGTGTATATTTAATTCAGTCTCTTTGGAGATTATGATTTAACTAACTAGACTTGAGTGTGTATACTATAAAATTTATGTTGTGTCCACACATATATATAAAAGACGAATTACATGTAAAAAGCACTGAGTAGACTTCTATGTATACATGTACATATATTTATTTGCATATGAAGGAACTTATTTAACATTGTACAATACAAATGATGTGATAAAATATATTCTTACACTATCAGTGTCTCAGGTCGTCTAATATCTGAAAATTTATTTATCGTCTGTTGATTCCCACTTCCGCTAAGCTAAGTGGCCAGATAATTAAAACCATCTCTGAGCCAACTGTAAATTCTCTAGCCTATTATGGTTATTACAGCAAAATTTTACAGTATTATAAAGAAAAAATTACTGTTAATGTAAAGTTCTTAAAAAACACTTTTCATTGGGTCTCAAAACTTCAGAGGGACTGCCTGCCCCCTGCAGAACTTACTAGTACTTTTCTTCATAGGAATGGAGTGGCATTTTTTGTTCCACTCTGGGAACAGCAAACACTACTTACAGTACTGACTTACTAATGAACTTTCAATTTTAGAAAAATCTATTTATATAAAAAGATGTTCATCGCAATTTGAATCATTTAAATTTTAATAAGCTTTTAACTAAGTTTTATAAAAAGACCTCTTTGTGAATGAAATTTGGTGGAGGGGGGGGTGCAAAAAAATTCATCTGACCTGTTTGACTACCAGCAAATTTCATAAAGTCTTTCATTGATTCAATAGCTTTGATCTTCACCTCTTCAACTCTAGCATCAAACTCAAACAACTCTTCATCTTTCACCTATTAAAAAAATAGGGTTTGAAATAAGAAACATGATAAAATATAACAGCTTTTCAAACACAGAGAAATCTTGTTGAAATACTAAATCATCTCCAAGATTCAGACTAGAATTAGAAAGAAGTCATTAAAATGAGTGTATAAACATACTTAGCTAAACCAGCAATCAGAATATTTTATTGTGATGTAAAACATTTATAGCAACCCAGGACAGAAAATGTTTTTACAAAATAAAAATCTTGTGGTTTTAAATGTACACAAAAACAAGGCTTCCCTGTAACTGAATGCTCCTTAACCCTTTTGATGCTATTGAGACGACTTCAGTCGCTCATATGCTAGCAGCTATGGACGACTTAAAGTGCATTTTTTTCAACGCAAAATTGCAGACGAAGACTTTAGTCGGTTTCATTCATTTGTACTAAAACTTAACGTTTGTTTAAGGCCAAAATTGTCTAGTTTAGCACTTATTTCACAAACAAAAACTTTAAAAAGTTGAGATTAAAGTTCATTACATGGTATAACTTGACTGCAAACACTGCGATACACCAACTTTATGCCTTTTTTCTGATAGAAAGACAGATATTATTGCGACATTTCTATAGTGGGGAACAGAGATCTCCATAACAGATAATATCTATTTATCGGTCTGTCTAAACTAGAGGTTGTGGAATGTTTGGAATAACCAAGAATTTAGTGAGGAATGTAAAATGCTATTCTATTTAGCCTAATTTGGGACTTGATGATAGAAGTCAGATTTATTGCTTGTTTTACAACAGCAATGTGAAAATATGGCTGACGGAAATGTGCATTATGCTCGGGCTTAAAATTTAGGTTATCTAAGTTTATAAATATATTAGCTGTAACACATTAGAGCTGGCATCCTATTTAGCAGTTAATGAATTTAACTGCAGACCAATGGTTTGAGAAAGTATGCACTTGTCAACCACAATTGCCATGAATGGGCTGGATCTGGTTAGAGAATCGCTAAACATTCCACTGACAGATGGACCAGCGATGTACGGCTAATAGTCCCATCAACTGTTCAACCTAAAACAAATGACAAAAAGGGGGCTTACAAGTGGATGTGTCATGTGAGTTAAACAGAATACTCACAAAGAATCGAGATACGTTTACAAGGCATGTGATATATCTTTGTGCGTCACGTCATATTTTCTTCAAATATCTTAAAATGAAACTTTAATTAGTTTAATGTACATTGTTGCAATAATCTTAGATGTGTATGAGTTACTAAAGGCATATCATTAATTTATTTACTGCAATCTAAAGTGTAACTTCCATTATTTCACTCACTTCTCTCTCGATCTCCCTTCTCTCTATCTCCCTCTTTTTAGCCTAGCTCCTCTCCAAACACTACCAATTAGATAGTAAAACTACCAAACCCATCATTCGCTTGCCATCCCCATAACCCTCCAGATAAACAGCTTAAGTGCAATTACGGTAAATTTGGACAAAAACAGGTGGCAAAACGCAACGACTGCTAAACTATTCTGGATACATTAAAATTGACCATCACTGCCATTTTCCGTTGGTGTCCTGGGGTCACCTGAGGTCAGAAAAATAACTCAGCAAAGGCTGAAAGTTTTGTTTTTCGGAGGTGAGCATCTCAGGAGAAAGCATATTTAAAGTATTTAGCATCAAAAGGGTTAAGCATTTAGTTATTAATTTCTATAAAAATTAGAAAGTTCAACCAAAGATGATTCTGTGTTTGACTATATGGCTTGCTTTTACTAATATAATAATAACTAAAGACATCTGAAATTGGCGGAGAGTACATTCTAGCACAAGAATAAAAAAATCTTTGGATTATCATTGTCTGCACATTTTAAGAACAAATGTTTTTATTTGTTGAGAAATGCACAATTTAATTTTAAAATGAAACAAAGAAATGTAACCTGTTTTCTAGCTTTTTCAATTTCCTTAATATTTGCTTGTATTTGCTGAATAGTGCGAGATGCATTGACTTGTTCTTTGTGTAGGTTGGTCCAATCTTCTGCTGTCATAAGCTTTTTTAAAAAAAAAAAGTAAACCAGGTTTGTCAATATTTCATCTGAACATGACAATATGATTATTGCTACTATAGATAAATTATTATTCTGAATATTTACAAAAACAGTTCGACATAACTTATTCTGGGACATGTTCTAAGAAACAACAAGGTTTAATAAGACAGCATTAAAAAGAGTTGCATAAGGTTGTTTCTTTGTGTAATTATATAGCAGACCCACATCCCTATTTTTTAAATCTTGCTAAGTGCTTTTAGCTTGCTAAGTGCTATTAACTATTGTTAATCTACATAATTTATGCAGCCATTTTAATCAAACCATTAAAAATTGATAAAACTTCATTAAATAATAAATACTCTTTTATTTTTACCGTGCAGGAATAGGATAAAATGGGAAAAGATGATGCAGCACAAAAAAAAGACTTATTTTTATCTTGAAATGAGTGCATGTACTTTCAAAACTCAGTGAATCTAGGCCAGTGGTTCTCAAAGTAACGATTATGATTTTGAATAATTTCTTAATTTAAAAAATATTTCCCAAATTGAACAGTAACAGTAGTTCTGCAGTTTCATTCTATGAATGTACTAATAGATGCATTGGATGAGGTTTTCTTTACAAAGAGCACTTAACATTTGACCATTCAGAATATTTTTAGCTATGAATAATGGATTTGAAAATGCATTCAAATCTATATAAAACTTAGGATATTTGAACATGGTTGGAGTTAAAAACAAATAATGCAGCTAAGAGAAAATATCTTTGATTGAAAAAGGAAAGTGATAGCTCACATTCACCAAAACACAAAGAAATAAATACAAAAAAAGCTTAACATAGTTTTAGTTTAATATGATAAAACATTTAAACCTAAAATTCATTTTTAGCCTTTGTTTTCTTTTAACTTTTTTTTCTCTCTTTACTGGTGGGTCACAAAAACTGGACTGGCTCTCAGTGGGTCATGACTCCTGAAAGTTTGTGAAACACTGATCTAGGTCAGGAATGGGTCTAATGATTTGCCGGCGGTGTTAACAGCACTCATGGATCTTAATTAACACAGTCTTAAATGATCCTTACTCTGACTTACCCTGGTGATACTGACTGTATGTTTATGTAGCCTATCCAGATCAATCTCAAGAACTTTGATAAACTTTTTAATAGAGAGTTCAAGTCTCTTCAAGGGGTACTTGGTAACTTCCCCTACATTCCTACTGCTCTCCCTTTCTGATGGATCAAAGCCAGACATGTTTCAAGTTTTTAAGCTGAATAAAAATTATTAATTCTATTTAGTAACATATATGTTGTATATAGCAATAAAATAAAACTATCATGATGTAAAATATCTGTTTCATCCATACGCTAAACTAAAGTGAAAATAAATGACAGAGTTTTTTGAGTTATGATATGATCCAATTATAAGAATGAAATGCTTTATTTGACCCACTATCCAGTAATCACCAGCAGGACAGTTTCTTTTCTATTTCCCACCATAGCTGAGGCTGTGGCGCAAGGCACCATGGAGGAAATTTTCTACTGAAATTACTGCCATCCCTTGATGCCGAATATAAATCACCTACAACAGGGCCGCAGCCAGTGATTCTGGGGTCTTAGAGAAACTTTGACAAGGGTGCTCTCTTTCCCCATTCGGCTACACCTGACAAGAGTTTGTTAGCCATCCCCTAGCAGCAGTCCTCAGCCAGATGTATAAATTCTTATTCCTTCTCAAAGATATTATATTTAAAGAATAATTCATCGTACTAGTAAATGATTAAAAATTTTAAAAATGGATAAATAGCTACAGAATATGAAGAAATATTAACTTAACAATTAATGCCATTATTTCCAAATTATTTGATGATAGATTTACATTTATGTGCAATGAAAAAATAATTAATAGGAGAAAAGTGATTTTGATTTATAATTTTATACCCAGTTTGAATTATAGGCATAGAATGTACTAATGGCAGGGCTTATATAACTGAATTTTAAACACATAATAATTAATGAGTGTGTTGTGAAAGTCTCAGGATTGAATCCTAATCGGCTAATGTCAGTAATGTTTTGATATTTTTTATAATAATCAAATTATTTTTATGTCTATTATTTGATTATAACAGATATTAATCTATGCCTATGGTAAAATAACAAGATAAATATTTTTAAGCATCGCAGTCGCTACGGCACCAGCCAGCTGGTACCCATATTTTTTTTCCGGGTACCAGCCATATGCGCATCGTATTTTTTTTTCCGGGGACCAGCCACATATGCGCATTTTTTGTTTTTGGGGCTAGGGTTAGGAATAGGGTTAGGATTAGGGGGTTAGGGTGTGGAGCAATATCTATGGCTGGTACCCGGAAAAAAAATACGGGTACCAGCTGGCTGGTGTCATAGCCACTGCCTTTTAGCATTTAGGAAAACGCACTTGTTAGAAGACTAGGTACTTTGATAAAAAATTCAAAATGTATATAACATGTCAAATCATACATAGATCAATAGAGCTCTAAAAATGCTTTAAAATGATACCTTGTTTAAGTATGTATGTCTTTTGGTTATTGAGATATTCAATTTCTTGTGCCGAAAAACAGCCCTTTTTTTACTATAGAAAAAGTCAAGAAAATTGTGGCCCGAATTTTGAGATTGGGCTACTAAAACTGACATAACTTTTGAACCATTTAAGCTAGCAGGCTCAAATTTTCACCACTGATAAATGATCCTATTTACTTATAAAATAAGGTCAATTAAACATATTTAAGTGATATTAGTCTATGCACTTAAAGAAAAACAAATACAAGTGCTATACAATTTTAGAAATGAAAAATACTGGAAAGCAGCAAAAACTAAATAAAAATGGTACAAGCCTACAATTTTCACCAAACATAAGTGGCTGCATGCATTTCATTTTGCAATGAAAAACAACTAAAATCATATTGGTTTAAAAATGACTAGCAAAAAAAATCATTATTATAAGGCAATATGATGAATAACTCAAAAAAAATTGCGGCCTGGGTTTTGAGATTGGGCTACTAAAACTGACACAACTTTTGAACCATTTAAGCTAGCAAGCTCAAATTTTCACCACTGATAAAGCATCCTATTGACTTTTAAAATAAGGTCAATTAAACATATTTAAGTGATATTAGGCTAGATGCACTTAAAAAAAAACAAATACAAGTGCTATACAATTTTAGAAATGAAAAATACTTGAAAGCAGCAAAAACTAAATAAAAATGATACAAGCCTACAATTTTCACCAAACATAAGTGGCTGCATGCATTTCATTTTGCAATGAAAATCAACTAAAATCATATTGGTTTAAAAATGAATAACAAAAAAATCATTACTACAAGGCGAAAGGATAAAAATACTAAATTTACAAAGAAACATAGATTAAAAAATTCCAAGATGCATGCTTCAGTGCAAAAATAATTGTGCATATTTCATTGTTGAATGACAAAGCAAATTTTAAGAAATAATTAAGATTACTGCATGCAATTATACAAACAATAAATAGTCAATTTAAATTATGTATGTCATATTAAAAAAAGTTTTAACACTTGACAAAACTGAAATTTTTTGCCAAATAAAATCATGGATTTAAATAAAATGTATTTCATTCTTAAATGAAAAACCACTTCACACATGTGATAAGAAAAGATATGTGAAAGAGCCAAATTTACAAAGCAATAAAAGAGAATAAGTCACCAGTGAAAATTTTTATATCATACATTTCCCAGCAATTCATAAAAAAATTACATTGATACAGGTGTTTTTACAGCCTATGACTAAATCATTATTTAATGATAAAAGGAAATGATTAGAAAAAGATGCAAGGGCATTACATAGAATTAATTCAAGTTAAAAAAAAATTAAATCATTCAGAACAGCATCTGTTAAAATACTTTCTAAAGTTAGTTTTACATCTTCGGCATCCTCTTCATTTTCATGCATTTTCCAGTAAGCTATCCTGATTTTTTTCCCTGGAGATGCTGACTTCATGATAATCTTTCCTTGAAAAAGGGTATCTTGTCCATCCACATTCCAGATGTGCTGAAAGCGAGCGCCTTCAATTTTGTTAGGATTTGAATCCAAGAGATCTTTTACTTTATTTTTTTGATAGGCACTTAAAGCTAGAAAGATTTTCTGCTCCATCAAATTAGGGACATTTTGTTCGAGCAGAAACTTTATCTCCTTGCCTACTCTTGATCTGTGTACCATGTCTCTCTTCTGCCCTTTTTCTTTTAATCTGTCACAGATGGCCGCTTCCATTTGACCTTTCTCTCTCTTTACTGATTGTCCTTATTGTAGCACCTCTTTGATCGAAAATTTAACAATGGCATCCTGCTCATCTGTGGGCTTTGTGCTTAGCCATTCTAATGTTTTATTCACTTGAAATTTTGCCTTTCCATCCAGAAAAGAAATGCTGGCATTAGGGGGCTCTTCGTGCTAGAGAGTCTATTATCCCCAATGTACGTTCAGCCCAAATGTTGTGGGCAGGAGCACTGGCTGCTTTGACCTTCAGTTCCTCTGTTGGATCTGCAAGATCGCCAAATAAATAGCGAGACATTTGTCTATTTAAAACATTTGACGTGGCAGTGGCCACTAGATTTATTATTTCATTGAGTTGGACAAAATTTGTATTGTCGACTATTAACAATGCAGACAACGTGTCATCTAAAATAAGAGGCCGTCCAAATGCATCAAATGTGGTGCTGATTAAATATTCTGGCTCAGCAGCAATTCTTTCAATGAAACTTACAGCTGTCTTAATTTGTTGTGCCTTAAATTAAAAATAAATTAAATTTTGAAATAACTAGAATATCAGTTTAATAAATAAGTATATTAAGTCTTGTCTATTTAAAAAAATAGATTTACCATATCAAGATGATTTCTTTGACATTCAGATCCATATACAATGGCCATCCATGGCCCAGTCACCATTTTCCCCCAAAGTCCCAGCACCTGAAGTTGAGCCATCAAGATGTCATTCTTCAAGTCTTCCAGTATTGCACTTCTCAAAGTAGTTGTATTGTTGCAATACTTTTCTAGGTACTGAATGAGCAACTGCTTATGTCTGCACACCACTCCAGATGAGTGAAACAGTATATGAAGCCTATTGCCCACATACCTAGGAAAAGTACTACATGGAAGTCCATTTTTCTTTAAGAAGGACTTGAAACCTGATGGGTCACCCTTGGCTTTGTATCTGAAAATTTAAATATATTATACATTGAATAGCATATAAAAATATGTAGAATTTATACTTAATTTACGTTTGTTTGGCTAAATAGTAAAATACTTACCTCAACTTTGAAATGGAGTAAAGAAGATTTGCTGCTTTACAGTCTGAACCATATGTCTTACTTGTGACTGCGTCGTTTTGGTCAATTCTTTTCTGACTTCACTCGCTATTCCATCCAGTGGATGTAGATGACAGTGTAGCTCAAGCAGCTCAGTTTCAAGTACAACATTAAGTTGTGAAATAGCTGCATGATTAGCTGATGCTCTGTCAGTGAGGGTTGAAACAATTTTCCCACAGATTTGCCTTTTAACAGGGTCTTTATTGACAGAGTAAAAAACACTATATGTTTCAGCTAAGTCATCTAAAGTCTGCAAAATATGCTGAACGTAATCCTCTGCCTTACCTCCAGGTAGTTCTGCAATGCTAGCAGTCAAAATATTATTTTTTGTGCCAAAATGAATTTGGTTAATATGGCTACCTTTCAAAGAAGTAGCATCAAAAGCCAAAGTTGCACAGTCAGCCACAATCAAAGTATCAACAAGCTGAAGATCTGCAATAGCGCCCATTTCCCTGCTCATCTGAGCAATTGTTGATGCATTTGGCAGACTTTCAATTGTAACATTTGGACATAATGATGCACAAGCCGTTATAACCTTAGAAATAGAGTTTACTGGTACATTGCATTCAATGCAGCTGTAAATGATCAGCCGAATTTTAGAATGGAATTGCTTCTTGTTCTCTTTAGTAGACAAAACCTTCTTCAACTCTAATATTTCTTCGGTCAAAGACTCCATCTTTTTCTCCATGCTGTAGACAGTGTAGTCATGGCTCTCAATTTTGGTTTGTAGCGCTGCTGCATACATTTTACCGGTGGCAATTTCTTTTTTCAATTTAGTGTTTTCCTTAAGAAGGAACTGACACTTCAAGTGTGACTTCTTCAAAGATTTATGAAGACTTGAGAGCACTTCTTCCAGTTGTTTTGTTTTCAACTGATACCTTGAAATTCTGGAGGTTTTTCTTTTAATTAAATCATTTACCCTCTTGACTTGGTAAGTTTTTTTTATTCTTATCCTTTCTCTCATTTCAAATCTTCGTTCGAAGTTTAATTTTCTATTCACAGCCAACAGTTCACTGTTAGTCTGTCTTTTATATTTGCATGACTGGCAGTCTCTTTCAATCCTGGTTTTAACAGGAGAAATGAAGGGAGGATGCTTAGGCTGTAATGATGGTAATGTATGTTTCCTTTCAGGAAACTTGAATTCAGAATCAAAGAACTCCACAATGTTATTCCAATTGTTATGGATATTTCTTTATAGAGCTTTACTTGTTCATTAATTCTAGATACTTTACTTTTTACAGAAGTAATATGGCAATTACTTTCTGCCATTGTCACTACATGCTCAGCTGTTTTACTAACATTTTTTCCTAGTTGCAGGAAAATGTAGAAAATAAATCCATTTGTAGAATTTGCTATCTTTATGAGACTCAAGAAGATTCTCCATGTCCTTTAAATTCTTCAACTTTAGAGTATTTGTATTTTCCATTTTCCTGAAAATAAAATAAAAGAAGTTAATGTTTTAAAAAGTTTCTGAAATAAATGTTTAACCTGAGTAAAAATCACTACTGTTATAAGGCTCCAATGAATATTTAAAAAAATTAAATTATAGCATAATTTTATTGATATATTAGACTTATTACTTATAGTAGTTTGACATAACACACAATATATTTCTACCAGATACTACTTTGGATAAAAATATTAGTGTTTTTATATTCAGAACACATACTAGATTAAAAAAAACGTAACTTTGTTAAAGGATGGCAGTTAAAAAATATTGATTTTGAAGGATTACTATGTATGGATTTAATGTTAAGATTAGCGCTGCCCGCGGTTGCCGTTATCGATAATAGGTAACTTTAATCGGCAAATAAGCGACTCGTCAAGAACACGGTTTTTTAATTTTTTGAGCAGTCAATCAACATAAAAATGATTAAATAAGATATTTAGAATATATTAACAGTTGATCGATCAATAAAAACATTGGGTCGCGACCTAATTAAAAAATAAAAGCAAAATTTATCTTACCTTATTTTGAAATGTTGATTCCTCAAAACGAAGATGGCGTAGTTAACAAAAAAATTCACACAGATTAACTTAAGGATAAGTTCTTTTAAAATTATGGCAAAGTAAAAATAAAATAATGAGTAAATTAAAGCGTTTCAGAAAATCACAGTACCACTGGTTCTAACTGTTGCCAAACATGGCTTATGTAGCATACGGAGATTTTCAAGGCTATTTCCGGGTCGTTTGGGCACGGATATCATAGTACCTAAGAAGACCAAACGTGACATATATAAATTATATTTTTTTTTCAGAATTTTTTTTTAAGGATTAGGGTTAGGGATAGGATTAGGGTGTGGAGCAATATTATCTACGGCTGGTACACGAAGTAAAAAAAATATGAAGACCAAACGTTTGGTCATGTAACAAGTGCCTTAGGAAAATCTCAAGTCAAGATAAATACTAAAATATTTTTAACCGTCATCAATAATACAAGATGGATAATAATCAATTCTTTAAATAATTCCAATCATAATATTTACCGGAAAATGTAACGATTTCATCAATCACTAACAAGAGCGAATTTTAGATGTGTTTTTTGTTGAATGCTTTCCCTCATGCTTCTCTACTAAGGCTCTAACTTATGAGTTACTCCTTCGATTTATATTCTTACTATTCTTAGTAAAAGTTGTAAATAATGTTTAATAACATCCGGTTTTACTATTTATAGATTTTTTTTTCTGAAGTTAACAAGCGGACCTTCGGGCCCTACAGCGAAGAAGCAGGGGGATAGAACGGTGGGGGAGGAGGGGGGTGGAGATGATTGCAAACCGAAAGTATATTTGTTTCCTCCATATTAAAGAAAAGAAGTAATATGTTCAGTTTGATGAAACCATATTATTAGGGAGTAGTTTAATAATTACATCAATACATTTATCATTTATGCATTTTTCGCTCATATATATATAGGGTGGAGTGAATGTATTTAGAAACGAGTAGGAATAAGGCTTATAAGGTGTGTTATGTGGATTGGGATATGAGATAGCTGGTAATTTATTCAAGACGAGTGGAGCGTGGAAAAAGTGTTAAAGTATCAGTTTGGTGATAACACGGAGAGAGGGGGGTTGTGGAAAGACCACGGGGAAAAAAAAAACAATGTTTATTTCGGATGGACTGTGTTGTATTTAAAATTAAAGTTTTACCGTGTTTCGTTCTTAAATTAGGACTTGTGTGATAATTTATTTGTATGATAATGTTCTAGTATTAATACCAGCCTAGACAGAAAGACAGACACACACACCCATCCCTCCACACACACACACACACATGCATATAAAGCATTTATAAAAATACATTTAAGATTGCAAAAAATCATTATATGATTTATATCATACAAGTATTTTATTGTTTATTCATTTATTGCTACTTAAAAACTAATGCGAAGACATATTTAGTTCAGTAAGCTATTGTTATATATATATTGTAATCAGTGGCGTCACTTGGAGTCGGAGAGGGGTGAGGGCCACACCGGGTAACACACACATAGGGGTGATACCAAAATGAATAATTCTTAATTTCATATCAGGAAGAACTCAGTCTAGTCGGGGTTTTTTTTTTATAACCGATCACAATTAAAAACATGAGTAGTATCACAGGGTGCCACAATGCACAGAAGTAGCCTAGGGTGCCACCAAGGAGAACAATAGTCGAGATACAACACTATAGGCTCAAGTGCAGGATTTACATATAAGCTAAACAAGATACAGCCTAGGGACCAGTGCTCGATTAAAAAAAAACCAGTGCCGGGGGTGAAAACAAATTTCTGCAGAGCCGGGGATAAATGTCTATGGTTTCATCCCCGGCAGGGATATATTAGCTAAAGCAGAGCCGGGGATGACAGTTCTCAGTGCCGGTGATATCCCCGGCGGTAAATCGAGCCATGCTAGGGACTCCACTTTCTTGGGGGCTAAAAATTGTCTGAGTGAGCAGTTGTCATATATAGGCCTACTTAAAAATACTGAAACATTACTTCTCCCTATGCCGCACGTCCAAAATGTCCCATAGGCCTACTCTTCACTGCCAACTAACAGAACAGTTATAAAATAAACGGCAGTACTGGAAAAACGTTCTTGTTTGAGTGTCAGTCATAATTATTATGACAGTGAGTGGTATACCTTTCAGAGAAGTTTAGGTGTTTCTCATAATGGCAATTTCCTTGGATCACAGGAACTTATAGCAAAATTTGATCTTTTTCTAGCAAGTCATATTAAAAAAAAAATTGGAAAAAAAGGTTCAGGTGTCATATATTATCTTTCTCAAATAATATGTGATGAATTTATACAAATTATGGCACATAAAGCTAGACACTCTAACTTGGATGATTTAAGAACTGCAGGGTACTTCAGTTTATCTCTAGATTCCACTCCAGACTGGCCCCTCATTGATCAGCTCACTGTTAATTGAGTCATGTTTCACCAGATGATGAGCTCCATTTGAACGTTGTTGTTTTTTTAAACTTTCCTAGAGATGGGTAGCCCCGCAGGGCAAAGTATGGCTAAGATGGTGCAAAACTACCTTACAAATGAGTGCAAAACAGATTTTATTAAGTGTCGAGGCCAGTCATATGATAATGCTGCCAATTAGTCTGACAAACACAAGGGTATGCAATAAATAATATTGAGGATTAACAAGTATGCTAGGCATATTCCATGTGTTGGTCATTCCCTGAATCGTGTTGGTAGAGCGGCAGTTGACTGTTGTTTAGATGCAGTAAACTTATTTGGAATTGTTCAAGAAATATTTAATTTATTTTACTTCATCTACACATAGATGGGCAGTACTGTTGTCATTCTTCAAAGATGATTCAAATGGTCCAAAGTCTTTGTCAAGGACTAGATGGGAAACACATTTAATGGACACAAGTGCCTCACTTTCAGATTTTGAAATAAGGCAGGAAACTGTATGCTTCACTTTCATATTTTGTTCATGGTTATCTTCGATTAATTTGAAGAAAAAGCAAAGAGAAAATAGCCTGATCTTTATTACAATATAAGCAGATTTAGATGAAGGCCTATCAATGATGATGAAGACGATGTTTTAGGGGTCGTCCATGAAAGACGTCCACCATTTTTTCCCCGCTTTTTTTACCCCCCCCCCCCGACTCCAAAACATAAAATTTACCGAATGAACAACAATATAAAGAGTACGTATTTACAAAGATTTTTTTCAGAAATTCCAAGTTATAAGACTTGCAGGCAACATTTTATTGAATCACTATGGACATCTACTCTGTCCTCCCCCCCCCCCCCCCCCCCAATTTGTATAGACGTCTTTTATGGATGACCCTTAGCCAAAAGACACGTTCAGAATCAAAACATTTATTCCTGTGATTGATGCAATAGAGTCAATGATGACTTTACCAAGGCTTTTCAATAATACATGACAAAGAGTACACAAGATGGCAGTAAATAGAACAGGGGTGGGCTAACCATTTCAAAACATTGGGCTCAATTTGACAAGAGCAAGAGCAGAAATTCAACAGAAGGGTCGCGAACCGAGAGTAGATGAGTGAAGTGTTTAAATAAACTCATAAACATTAAAAAAGACAACGTTCAACCGCAGAAAATCTGTAGTTTGCCCACGTCTGATCTTATATTTTGATATAGAGTAACTATCTAATGATTGGGTTTATATTGGTAGCTTATTTCTACAAGGTTATTTTACCATGCACATTTCATGAATATAAAAACAGTTGAACTTGAGCGCAACCATTCTTTATAGTTAGATAAACTAGACCTAGGCACCGCGGTGTTAATTTATATTAAATCTGGTGTTAAGAGGGCCCCATCAGGTACTTTGCCTAGGGCCCCAAGAGATCTAACTACACATACGTGGACGGATGGTCGTGTGGTAAAGCGCTGGACTTTCGACCTGATGGCCCCTTGTTCAATCACTGCTAAGGACCAATGAATATTTTATGTCATGGTTTAATGCTCCCATGGTGCCTCCATGACCATTGCATTATCTGCTATGGTGGGGGATGAAAGAAGGTCAACATAAAACCATCCCTTCAGTGGTTTATAGGATCTATGAGATTTCATCTTATCCTTAGTGGGACTTCACACATAAATACAAACTTAAAAAATGGTTCATCCGAGAAAAAAACAACTCAACAGACTCCAACTGGTACATATTATAATGACTACATACATCTTGCAGAACAAAACAATTTTTTTTTTTAGTAATTACACTATTTATTAGTTCGACTAAAATCATTAAAACTTACAGATTAACTTACAGCCACATATATATAACATGAGAAACGGAGTTAATTTAATGCCGTCGATAACTAAACATTCTTTTGGTTGAAAATTAAACAAAATAATTTCATAAATTGAGCTAATACATCTAATTAATCTTACCAAGTACAGACATCTGCTGTTCACAATGTGTAATTTTTGTAGTTAATTGTGTTTATTATATGAGCATCTCAAAAATAAAATTTAGTGTAAACAGTAAAATCCAGACAGCTATCAAAGGTATAAATAAATAGCCTGGGGGGGGGGGATAAACAGGTAGATAAGGGCTGAGCATATACTAAAAAAATGTACAAACTGTTATACTGGCTGTAAGGACATAGACAGACATAGATAAATAGACAGACACATTGTTAGATAGTTATATAGATAGACAATTAATTATTGTATTAATGTAGATGTTAGAGGGAATTCCCTGTAGTACGGTGACGCACCTAACGAATGGGTTATTGAACGGGGGGGAAAAGAAAAGGAAGGAAAGACACAAACGGTTGACGAGGAAAGAGATAGAACATTGTTTTGGTTATTTTTGTTTTGTTTTAAGTTTGAAGAAGGTAGGGGAATTAGGAAGGAACGGAGGAGCTAGGAAGAAGTATTTAATGTATTAAAAGAATGGACAACTGGTATTTATCGTAGAGACATGATTTAATGGTTAATGTTCATTATTGAATAACTAGTTCTTACGATTATTCAATAAAGTGATTTTGGTTAATAACTGGAGGTGTTATGAACTTGTATAAGTTGTGCAATTAAAGAAAGTAATTAGAAAATAAATATATAAAAGAGACCACCGCATCCATACCCTGACAATTTGGTGTCAGAAGTCTTAAGACAAATATTAATTGTCTTGTGAACCCATGCAAGTAAGGAAACAGCTAAGATAGAAAAGAAACTTTGTTATAGTGTTTATCACAGCCACAAGAACAACTCATGAATGAAAGCATTATTGCAACTTATTGAGAATCAATCTAAATGGTGACGTGTCAGATATATTGTCTGTGTCCTGCTATTTGGCCTGTGGAGAGCATACGGTCTGTCAGTAGCAGTACAACCGTCATTATCAGCATCAGTACAGTCGTTATTGTCAGTGTCAGTTAAGCCGTCACTTTCAGCGACAGTCCAAAGTTATTTAAGACCACACCAACCAACATCACAGACCCCAACTAAAATAATAAGTAGGAAAAAAAAATAGTTCATCTATTAAGAACGAAATGGAAGAAATAATTGCCACCGGCAAACAATTGGGCGTTACTGATAAGGACTTAACAAAGTATATCGAGAAGCAGTGTGAAAGACAAGAACGAGAGAGGGAGAGATTATTCGAAGCAGAACAAAAGGAAAAAGAGAGACAAGAACGAGAAAAAGAGAGACAAGAACGAGAAAAAGAGAGACAAGAACGAGAAAAAGAGAGACAAGAACGAGAAAAAGAGAGACAACACCAGGCAGAACAACAGGAAAAGGCCAGAGCCCATGAGCTTGAAATGGAAAAGATAAGAGCCACAAATAAAAATGTTGTTCAGCAACTTTCAACACCGGGCCCTTTCAACAAACCACCACCATTTGATGGTACAACAGACATAGAAAGTTTTTTAATACAATTCGAGTTAGTAATGTCTGTTCAGGAAACGGACACAACAAAATGGCCATCTCATCTTATTTCTCTAATCAAGGGCAAACCTCTCTCTTTGATCCAAACCCTACAACCAGCAGAAATATCGAATTACGAGCTATTAAAGAAAGCGCTAACGAAGATTCTGGGCAAGTCTGAGGATACTTATCGGAGACTTTTTCACACCATTAAACCAGATTGTGATTATGACCCCCGACAGTTTGTAGGTACGGTCAAATCGCATTTAGTAAACTGGCTACAATTATCTGGCATTAATAAAGATGACCCTAAAGAAATCATGGAGTTGCTGGTGGTGGACAAGTTCTTGAGAACATCCAGCCCAGAATTGTTCCAGTTCCTGCAAGAAAGAAAGGTGAGAACAGAGGCAGCACTCATCAGGGAACTCTACACATTTCGTGATGCTCATCCCGATCTCCCAGTCAGCAGGACAGATTCACCACAATATACTGCTGCAATAGCGAGTCAACGCTATAGAAGGCTCAGTGTGCCACCCAGACAGCAAAGACCAGAGACCAGGACGTGTTACACATGCGGGAGACCAGGTCACATCGCCCGGCACTGCCATGCTACCTCGCAAACCCAACACACAAATACTGTCTGTCAATCATATACAGGGTGGAGAAATAATCACACCAGTAGACACCGCTCACCACCATCCACATTACAGGCAAGAAGAAATGAGAGCAGATCCAGACCAACCACCAGACTCAACACGCCAGTCACCGCTGTATTAAGCCCACGAGGTAAACTCATATTCTTTCCAGCACTGGTCAACAACTGTGTAGCGGAACTACTCAGAGATACAGGGGCAGTCAATATAGTGGTGAGAAAAAGTTTAGTTTTACCCACACAGTTTCTACCATTCGAGGAAGAAATAACACTCGCAGATGGCTCACGGAAACTTTTCCCGACAGCACAAATTAATATCGACACACCATTTATATCTGGGTCTGTTATGGCAACCGTTATGGATAATCCCGTTGCTGACATCATACTTGGCAACCTACCAGACATCCAAGACTGCACTAAGGAGCAAATTCTCCACTGGATCAATGAAAAGGGCATATACAGAAAACCATGTCCTAATGTGAACAGAGAAAGACAAGTAATACCCTCCACACAACCGGACCAACATGCAGAAGAGCAAGTTAAGATAGACATAACTAAACTTAAATCAAAGAAATCCATACTGTGACGGTAAATAAACCGCCAATTTTTCAGGACAGAATTGAATCTGTACCAGTTAAAGACACTAAGTCTGTGCATACAGTTAATGAAAGACCATTTGTCCTCGTGTGCTATTCGTGTAGAAGACTAGGTCACACATGTAAGACCTGTTCTAAAAGACTATCCAACATCCCATGTTTTAATTGTCACTTGAGGGGTCACGTTGCAAGGCACTGTCCATCAAATTCCAGAAAACAGGTATACCCAGACAGAAATAGCATATACCAAGATAGAAAACAGATACACCTAGACAGAAGTAGTATTCACGCAAACAAAAGTATGACTTTCCAAAATCCATGGGAAACTATTCCAGATAGACATGACTATCATAGGGCCCAGTGTTATCAGAATCCCCATGACAGACAGAGCCACGGAGTAGAGCGCTGTAAAGTTAGGTTTGGACATCAAACACAATATGGACGTAATTGTGGTAGAGTTAAGAATATGAGGCCAGCTGTTAGCAACGAATATTTTGATTGGGTTGAAGAGACGAGACTAATTAACTGAACTACCACAGTGACCACATTGAACAATTGATTTTTTTTTTTTGTTGCTGTTGTAATGTTGCCTTCTTATTTCATTACATTATTATTTTGCATATCAAATGTAATCACTGCTGTAATCACATTTTTATAATTGCATAGTTGTTTTCTTCATATCATGATGTCGCTCTTGTTTTTCCCTTTAATCTGTATTTACCTTAATATTTTTTACGTTGTCCACAATCACAAAATTTACCCATATATTTTTTTTCTCTTGCTCTTATCCATTTTGAGGGAGAAAGGTGTTGTTATTTTTTTTTCATTAACTCTGAAGGAGCCTACATATAACTGAAGTTGGGAAAATGTCTGCCTTCATTGTTCTTGTAAAAACATTTAACTTCATTTTTTTAATACACACAATTAAGGAAAATTAAATTTATTTTTTTTTGTGACATTAGATTAATTCTCTTTACCTCTGAAGGATCCTACTTTTGTAGGTGGTAAAAGATTTGCCTTCATTGATTTTGAAAAGAAAAAAATGATCATAAGGAGACTAAACCATACAATCAATGTTTTTTTTTAATTGAGATTTGATATATGAGATTTGTGGTAGAGACTTATTTTGATATATTTTGAGATACAGAGATATGAGATAATTTTAATGATACTTATGACGATGAGTATTGAAGAAATGTGTTCATGATTTTTTAAATTTAGATTTGTATTTTTGTGACATTTTGTATTCATATTTGATATGGACTTGTTACTTTTTCTTTTTGTAATATAATTGTAATACATGATTGTTAATTCTGTATTTAAAAAAAAAATGCGTACTTTGTACGAATTTTTTTTTTACCGAGAGGGAAAGGTGATGTAAGGACATAGACAGACATAGATAAATAGACAGACACATTGTTAGATAGTTATATAGATAGACAATTAATTATTGTATTAATGTAGATGTTAGAGGGAATTCCCTGTAGTACGGTGACGCACCTAACGAATGGGTTATTGAACGGGGGGAAAAGAAAAAGAAGGAAAGACACAAACGGTTGACAGGAAAGAGATAGAACATTGTTTTGGTTATTTTTGTTTTGTTTTAAGTTTGAAGAAGGTAGGGGAATTAGGAAGGAACGGAGGAGCTAGGAAGAAGTATTTATTGTATTAAAAGAATGGACAACTGGTATTTATCGTAGAGACATGATTTAATGGTTAGTGTTCATTATTGAATAACTAGTTCTTACGATTATTCAATAAAGTGATTTTGGATAATAACTGGAGGTGTTATGAACTTGTATAAGTTGTGCAATTAAAGAAAGTAATTAGAAAATAAATATATAAAAGAGACCACCGCATTCATACCCTGACACTGGCTGTATAAAGAATTACAACAAATAAGGCCACATTGACAATAAAAAAGAAAATTTTAAAATTATTTCATGGGAATAATAAATAAATGTTTCTTATTTATAAAGTAAACAATAGAAGCTACCATTATCATTTTATAATTAGAATTCTTCAACAGAATTAAAAAAAAAAAAACAACTAGAAAAATTATGACTGAAAAAGGACATGAGCATCTAATCTTTAAATGGGTATCTAATCTTTAAATATAAATTTTATCAACAACTGCTGCCAAAATGTTTGAAAATATTATAAGCCAAAACTAATCATGTACCAAAATTTCTCAAATGTTGTGCTGACACATTGAAGAAGTTGTCCAATAGGTGCTAAAGGTTTTGTGAATAAAAGTAATGTTAAATAATAGATTTTACACATATATATATATTTATACTTCAAATCCATTTGTTAGATGTGATGAAAGTTTACAAACTGTGCTGATTTTAAATAAGATGGTTTGGTGGGGGGGGGGGGATTAGAATTAAATTTAACAATTGAGAATCTGGGTAACCTTGTCATTATCTATATAAATGATATACTACTGGTTAACAACGAAAATTCCCCATAGACTACACCAACAATTAAATGATATACTACTGGTTAACAACGAAAATTCCCCATAGACTACATCAACAATTAAATGATATACTGCTGCTTAACAAAAGAAATTCCTCAAAGACTGCATAAACAATTAATCCTTTCTTTTACCTAGCATAATAACAATGAGATTGAAATATCATCAAACATATTTAATGAAGAAACAAAGGCTACAAGAGAATCACCATGGTAAAGACTCAACAGCCAAAGGGACCTGTTTTGTGCTAGAATATTTCATTGAAATAATTTACACATGACATGAGGTCAATACTTGCTGCTAAGCATCTGTACTGAATCATCAACCATTTATTATCCTAAACATTTTTGAGGGACTGAAACTTTTACAGACTGAGAAGCATAATGTTGATATAAAAAAAAGAAAAATTAAATCAAGTAATACAACTAAATTATTATCCATGGACTGATTTGAGCTTTTACAAATATAAATTTTATATTGGAGGAAGCTTTTGAAAAAAAAACTTTATACCTAACATTTAGTAACTTAAAATAGGTGAAATTTTCACTTGCATCAAAAAAACAACAACAAAAAACTTGTATCCCAAAAGATCATTATTTGATGACTATAATAAATTTACTACAGAGATATATAGCCTAGATCAAGATAAGGGCAGTAGGTTAAAGTGCGGAACACGAGTATTATGTTCATTTAATACATATAAATACAACTTACATTTAAAAGGGTTTTGAGCAATTCAAATATTTTTATACTGCATTACTTTATCCTTAAATCTTGTTCAAATGATGAAGGCGCTGATTTTAAAAAAAAATATTTCTGGTTATATGAAAAACAGGAATGAGTCTATCATCAATAGCATGGGTGCCCACCCTTGAGCTAGTGCTTTTTCATCATAGTATGAGAAAAATAATAACATGTATATGTCATGTCTGATGTTGTAAACTAACTACATGTATAAGCAATTAAAATTACAAATACCTTACTAGTTTTAAGTAATATCTTCATGAATTTGTTCAGTTATCAATCACAGTCATTAAAAGAGAAACACATCAAAAAAAGGTAAATAAAGATTTACAGAAACCCAATAGTCTGAAATGAAATAATGAAGAGCAGCCAGTAAACTGACTCACTACTCAACTCATGATTTCCAATCAAGTTATTTGTGCTGGGCTATAAAATAAATAAAAACCCTGTAACAAGAAAAAAAAAAGAAGCATAATATGGCCTTGCTAAAAAGCACTCAGACTAATAGACACACCTTCATTTTCCTGCCAACTTTTAGTGAAAAAAAGTATGCCTTATAATAAGAAAAATGGTTATTTGAGCATGTTACATGGTTATCTTTATGAAAAAAAAAGGACCATCTACATCACATAATGTATGTTGAACGGAATGTGCATTAGTTTTATTTCATACTATAAATAGTCATTCAACTAGGTGTTAAGATTTGCCATTTAATGGTTTATGGTCTCTCCTGTATCCAGGGACATTATTTTCAATTACATCAATAGTAAAAAATGGGGCTTTTGAGCAACGAATTCTCAATGCTATCATTTTGCTTTCAAAGTATTAAGAACATAAATATTACTTAAAAACTGATTTCTCATGTAAAGAGGTAGTTTTATGAAAGCTTTTAATACTAATAGTATTACACATCTAGTTATGTTGAAACAGTAAAATTTATAAAAAAATCAAACTTTCTACATTTGTATCTTATATAAAAAAGAGATTAAAAAAAGTTTATTTTAAAAATACAAGATAAAAAAACTGGATGGTATATAAATAGTAGAAATGTAAGTCTGGTCTAAGGAGAACAAACTAAACTGCACCCTAAACCTTCTCAGTGACTCACTTTTAAAAATAAAATAATGGTTCAGTTACTCTCAACCAAAAAAGTATTTTTTTAATAACAGGTAAGGTGAAAATCCCCAAATTAATTTTCGTGAGAAGTACTAGCCGAAATGAGGATACACATTCTGCTTAATATATATTATGTGTTACATTAGGGACAACCACAACAAAAAAAACATTATTGATGAAAGGTTTTAAAATCTAAAATATAAAGCATATTTCTAACATAAAAATTACAAGAAGAAAATAAATGAGTATATTTGTGGGTGACAAACAAAGTTATACATGTATTACTAGAATGGGATTTCATTTAAAACACAGCTTAATAATAAACAGTGCTTTGAAAATTCATATCTTCTCATTTTTGTTTTTAATAACCATTCATTATAAAAAGCTTTAGTTTAAGGCTTCATTACCAAAGGTAAAATTTTTCACTTGAAATCTAAAAATGTGTATCAGTAAAGTACATCAGATCTTTAGCCAAAAACTTGGATCACATCGCAGCTTTTAAATGTCTTAAACAGAAAAAAATCTGAAAAATACATATTACAAATTCGCTGATTGAATTATAATCTTTCAATGAGAAAATGCAAAAAATTTCATAAACAGATCTATATAATGAAGCATACATTAGTACAGAGACTAGATAAAAGGTAAATCACAAAGTTAACGAAAACCATTATAAGAGAATATCAAAAAGTAATCTCATATAGAAAGCAATCTTTTTTAATGGCAAATTAAAAATAATTAAAAAATGCAGTAGTAATGCTACAAAATGTAGCAAATTTACAGTGAAATATCCATATTAATATAGGTGATACTAAGTTTAATACATAGGTAAGTATGGTGTATAAAAAATTTGTTTTAATACAAAAATTGATTTACAAAAAAGTTAAAATAAAAGCACAAGCCTAAAAAACAAAGAATATATATATAGATCATCCATCAAAAAAGGAAAGGATGTTAATACATGCTTGAAAAAAAATAGGGAGCAAGGATATCTAAAAAAAAAAAACAACAAAAAAAAAAATATTTCAGAAATTTTGAACAATTGAAGGGTTTTTAAGCCTGATGATTGGGCTAGTCTGGTTTAAAATGCCTTAATTAAACAATATGATTCCCTTTTTTAAATTTGAAAATGTTTAAAAATTATAAATTTAAAAAATAAAGTTTAGCTCAAATCTGTAATAGTAGCAATTCGTACAGCAATTTTCATATCTAACACAACGGTGGTTCTATAAGCGGATGAATTTCAGGTGGGTTTTGACAAAATTAAAATTTGTAGTTAAAGGATCAAGATTCTCAATTAGCAAAATTAAAATCTGTTTACATGTTGCAAAGCTAAGAGTTTATAAATCTGCAAAGTAAAAGGGAAATCTATTGGTTCTCTTTATTTTATCATTAATGCTGGGCGGACCGCCAATATAAAACATTTATTTATTGTGGACTGTGAAACCAAAACTGTTATCACAGTGCAAAACAGAAACGTTGGAGAACCACTATAATATAGTGATTAATATATATGCTAGTGTCAATTAAATGCATAAGGTAAATCAGTTATAAAATTTTGACAATGGGGTAAAAAAAAATATTATAGATAAAAAAAGGCATTCCTGGGTCAAAAAAGTGATTATTTCATTATGATGACTAAAAAAATTTACAGCATGAAAAGAAAAACAATGTAACATTGAACAGAAAATGATGAAACATGTAACTTTGCAAGTGATAAAGTCTAGTTAAAAGAAAGATGATCTATGTTAATAAAATACATGTAGCCATCTTAAAAAAAAATAATATTCTGGTGCAATTTAGAAACCACTGTCTGTTAATATCAAACTTCATTTTAATAACAGAGTCTTTATTCAGACGTCAGGTTAAAAATAATTTAGTTAATAAATGAGCAGAAGACACATGGGAATTAAATAACTTATATCAGTACTGTCAGAAATTGCTTACTCATGAAAGTGATGATGAACAGTTAGGTAAAAAAAAAAAACTTCACTTATTAAAGAAAATGTCAAAGATTTTTGTTTTCTTTTAGAAGAAGACTGTAAAAATTTTAATTATGGCACACATGTTACAGATAAATATGAAGCCAGTGCATCTAAAAGTGTACTTGAAGTTTTATTTCATCTTTAGATTAGAGAAAGTACAAGCTGGTGGTGTCAAACCGATTGTTCCTCCGGTGCCGTAAGACAAATTTAACAATTTATTTCTTCAAGACCTCATTTTATTTTTCTGTTTTTTTGAAATCCTTGTTTCGTAGTGAGAAAGTTGCAAAGAACAGAACTTTGTTTCCAGCATGTACCGTTCACAATTAGACTGTAAAAAAGTTAAAAAAAAAAAAAAATCAATTCAGGAAATTGAAATAAGAATAGTGAAATATTTTTTATGAATTGGACACTGCAAAAAAGAGCAATATTTACTATACTAAAAAGCAAATCTTTCAAATGACTCCTTCATGTGAAATTACGGAAAAAAAAAGTCAACAAAGGATTCAAACCGCTAACCACTTGATTACTAGATTTCAACTGGATTCATTACACTCTGGTGAAATATTTTCTTTTTTTTTTCAGTGCTACATAATCATAGATATATATGTGTGTGTTTTAATGGGTTTTTAGAAGCTGTTTTGCTTTCAAAAGAAAGTGAATGTTAGCTATGACTCATGTCCCATCATGATGGTTTCCCATTATTGATCTTATTACTATTAAATTTACTTGGTTCGTTAGCCTACATTACATGAAAAATAAATTGATGTGTTTGAGTTTTTGTGCCTCAAAAATAAATGATTATTCACTGTAGGGGGCAGAATAAGTATCATGTCAGTAGTTAAAGCCATTTCTCCTTATCCACAATGGTTTGAGACGTATTATTGCCATGATATTCCATCAGTTTATAGCTTTTAAGACAATTAAATAGAAATAAATGTGAGTTAGCTTAATGTTTTGATTAGTTTCACATATTTTAAGCATTGATCTTTGTCTACTGGCATTTTCCCATTAACATTTGATTGCATGTGTCAAATGTCTTCCACTTTGATTTGATTTATTTGGGTTGAAGTTCCCAATCAAAGCAAAATATTTTTATGGATGATTTCTTAAATTAACTCACACAACTATTATTTGTTTGCATGTTTAAAAATATGGAAAATTTAATTAACAGGACATGTATACATGTATTGATAGTTTATGTAAAGTTAGAATGTGAATATAAATAATGAAATCAATGACGTTTTTTTACATTTTTTATACATATTTTTTAAAGCATATTGAGCAAACTGATAGCAAGATTCTGTTAGTAACAGCAAAAGATGAACAACTAATTGATTAAATTTGATCCATTCACATAATTCAAAAAATCATACAAATGTATTCATTACCCTGCTATGGTTAGAAGTAATTTTAGTTTTTGTGAACCAATTGGCAGAATTGTCCAACATTTCAAATGGAGAAATCTGCTTTGATATACATATACAAGTGTTATGATTTACTAACACCTCTCTAGAATGAATTATGCTTGTAAATTGATGGTTGACTGTATATCTTTTGTTTTATGAACTTTTAATCTGTAATTCAGGAGACAAAATTAAGCTACAGTACAACAAACTGTTGAAAGATCTAAAAGACTTGACATGTCAGAAAGGAAACAAAAAAGACTTAATGAACTAATTTAGCAACTCAATTTTAAATTTGGTATTTAACATGACCAATACAACTCTATACAAAATACTTCAAAAATTTAATGCCAGAATCAAAGCAATAAATGGTATAATGTTTTATATTGGAGAGACAAACATTTCAGAATTCAAAACTTACTTTTTTCATGTCGATCCCCTGCCCCATAATCTGCTGGCTGCTGGGTGGGGTAAGGTGCTCCATAGTTCTGTGCTGCTGGCTGAGCCCCTGACAGATCTGGATTGACTGGGTAAGGAGCAGTGGAGGGGGGAGGGTGTGAGGTTTCAAAAGGTGCAGGGTAGGAGAATGGAGCTCCTGGTGGGGGATACGGTGCACTAGCGGATGGATATGGAGCTACACAAGGGGGTGGATATGGGGTCTCTGGGGAATATGGTGCTCCAGTGGGTGGGGGATATGGGATTCCAGTGGGTGGATATGGAGCTGGTCCATCATTTGGATAAGGTTTATAAGGTGGATTGTTCACTATCTCAGGAAGTTGTCCTCCACTTTTTTCATCTGTAATTATTAAACAACAAAAAATTTAATAAAAAAAAATAGTTTTTAAAAATGAACTAAATAAGTAACAAATATTTCTTAGGTACAGAGGAATATTTACAGAAATTATATTACAGCTTTACAAATAAAAGCCTACTCTGAAATTTTTCAATGAATGACTATGGAAGACAGACAAATTAATTTTATGTTTACTTAGTTCAATTTAGCAATAAATAGACATGCCTAGACCCACAAGTGTTTTATGTTACGATTTTGTCATCATTAATTGATACATATAGTTTAAAGGCACCCACACTTTTATTTTTTTTTAAATAAATAGTTCAATGTAATTATATGGGTCTATTTATATTATGTTTTGAACAAAATTTAGAATTTTTTTTTTTTTTTTGCTTTTAAAAATTATTTACAAAAAAAAGTGACAGTGAGCGGTTTTTGAGCCCCGGGAGCCAGATTCTCATGCCTGTATCTTAACCTTTCAGTCATTAAATTACAATTATATTGAAAATTACTTGATTATTTTTTTTATTCGGTAACATAGCCTTACTTTGTAATTTGAAAATAAATTAAAGCAGTATGTAATTAAAAAAAAATTAAAGCAGTATGTAATTAAAAAAAAAATAATGATATGATACTGAGAAATTTATTTATATAATGTAAATTTTGCAGAATTTTTTTTTTAAGTAGATTAACTTCAGTAAGTTTTTGTTTAAATTTATACCTTTTAGTGCTCAAAGAATTTCACTAGCTTTTGTTAGTAAATTCAATAAACTAGAAAAATAGTGTGCAAGACTAAAAAACTATCTTAATTAGTATCAAAATCTTATTTCTATTAAACATAACAAATTTGAGTGATGATTAACTTAAGTTTTTTTAACTGAACATTATTGAACTTGCTTACAACTCACTTAGATAATTAATTTCAAATAACAGCTTAATATAAATAAGAATTCAAAACTACCAGGGATTCCCATAGTGCTAATATCTGAACATATGTCTGTTTGTTTTGAATTGTATTCTTTAAACTATCGTAAAGCAAATTATTCATTGACTCAGGTTTGACACTACTTTATTTCAGGTAAAATTCAATGTTTTCCTGAGTGTGAATATAGAATTCAATAAAGGATGGTTGTTACTATTTTACTAATCTACATAATGTTATCATTAAGCTTTATCCCAGAAGTGGAAAGAGAGACTAACAGAAGTAGGGGATGGATGGTTTGTTCGGTAAAGCGCTTTACTGTTGATCTGAGGGTCCCTGGTTCGATCTCAGGGGGAGAACAAAGTATAATAACAGGTCATGGGTAAAGATTCTGCTATATCTCCCATGGTGCCCCCATCGCTATTGTACTATACAGTATGGTGGGGATGAAGGAAAGGCACTGCAAAAACCGTCACATTAGTGATTTATAGGATGTAAAAGATTTTATCTCATCCTTACCGGGACTTTACATGCACACTAGGGTGCATCACCAAAAAAAAATTCTAATATTTGATCTGTCTGCTATTTAAATTTGTTCCATTGATCAAAAAAAGCATTGTGTAAAAAAATAAAAAATATTTGACAATATTTAGAGGTCCCCCGGACTTCAACAAAATTTGCATAATTAAGCGAAAACTAGATAAAACTATCCTTACTTGTAAAGTCTTACAGACTTACATACAAAAAGTGAAGCGCTATATACATTGTTTTATAGTCTTTGGTTTTATAATGTTTGGCAGCCATGATTGATTTTGATAAACAGTTGTGCTAGAAATTAAATTTAAAATTCACATTTTATTAGCAAAAACAACCCTTTTCCTTACCGCATATTGATGACCAAGGTAAGCATTTGAATTTCTTTATTTATATAATTTTAATTTCTGATACACACGACCTATAAAATCAGAACATGGAAATAATATGGAAAATAGCAATATGTTTTTTACACCTTCTAAGGACATGCTGACACCACTTCAACAGTGTAATATCCAGTTATTACTGTGTAAACTGGAACAAATGAAATCTATGTTGGCAACAACTTTTCAACTGTGGCCACCAAATGTTGCGACTATTATCAAGAATGTAGAAGATCTAGCATTCTTGAGGCCTATAAAAGGAGACAAGTCTTCCAGCATTGGAACGTTAGAAACACGCAAGAGAAGAAAATGCAGCATGTTCAACGATATCAGTGCCTCCCAACGAGGGTAGCAGTGATGATCCCGATGATTCTACTTCTAAATCTGAAGATAATATGCAGGTTGTTGATAACTGTTTTAATGATATAAAGCGACTGCAAAAGCAAAGAAAGCCAACAGGAACTTTGGTATTTGTACCTCCAGATGTTTTAAGCCGACCAAGTCTTTTGTCTCTAGCGACAAGATTAAAGAATACACCAACACAGCAGGCAGCTTTCATACAAAGCCTTATTAGTGAGTCTAGGGGTGATGTATTAATGGTGGCTTCTTCCTATGCCACTGCAGATCATTCATGTCGCAAAGTTGTAAGTGAGATAGCTACAAAGATCCACGACTCCTGGGAACCACACAAACTCTGCTCGTTTCACTGGGATGGCAAATTGACACCTTCTCTAAATAATCATCGTGTCACTGAAGAACACATAACAGTTGTTGTTGTTGATGTAAAGCAATTGAAACTGTTAGGAGGGCCAAGGTATGCCAAGGCAACAAAGAAACCCGTTGGTGAAATAATTGCAGAATTAACCATGAAGCTAATTGTAATGATTGTATCGTTAATATGACATTCGACACAACAAGCTCAAACACTGGTCATCAGACTGCTGCCTTCATTGTAATACAAAATAAGCTGCAATGTGCTGATCTGTTATCAGGTTGTCGCCATCTCATTGTTGAAGTTCTCCTCTTGCATGTGTTTGCAGACATGAAAATAGAAGGTTCCAAATACCCGGATATAACTTTGTTCACCAGGCTGCGAAATAATTGGGAATTGGTGGCAAATGATTGATCTCATGTACGTCGTTCGTTTATATTAGCTGATAATGATCTGAAGGCTCAAGAGTGATTGACGATAATGAGTAATTGCTCATGCCAACTCTAGTAAACAAACCGAATTCTTGCGAGACGACCACCACGAATTCCTTAAGCTGTCCCTTGTTTACTTGAATGCTACAAATAATGAGGTTTACTTTAAAAGACCAGGTGCCCTGAACAAAGCGCGATGGATGGCAAAGCTGATATATTGCATTTGGTACATCTGTAACACATGTTTATGTCATGTGGTAGTTCACTTGCAAAAAGAGTGGGGATGCACCATGGAATGATCTACAGCTCTACAAGCAACTTTTGGATTACAACGATGTCAACAAAGACATATCCAAGTCAGCAAACTGTGCCCTGAATAGGCATCTATGGTACCTGACTGCTGAAATGATCCCACTTGCTCTGTTCAGCAATGAAGTACCTGTGTTGGAAAAGCTAGCTCTAGCAGATGCTCTACTTAGGCTTTGACCGGTGGTTGCCCTCTAAACTCCACAGTTCGATTTGGAAATGGTTGGGGAAAACCACGATTCAAATCAATTGATTCTTCAACTCGGTTGTGTGATCTGGCTGGGGTTTGGTTTACTATATACAAACTTCAATTGGACACAGGATTCCTCGAACTGCCTGTTGATGATTGGTGCCAAACAGCTTCTTACATTGCCAGTGCAGAAAATGTTGCTGCTATTAACTTTGTTAACGATTGTGCAGAGAGGAGTGAAAATAGCACCCGACTTTGTTGAAGCAACATTCTTCAAGTGTTAGAAATTGACCACAAAATCATCTAAAATTTGCGTAAACCTAACAAACAGAACAGTAATAAACAATTCAATACTTTATGTAATTTGTATATAGGCTAGAATAAACGTTTTTTCTGTACATGTCATGTTTTGTGATTTCTTGGAAGGGGGGGGAGGGGGGACCTCTAAATCATCTCCGATTTGAAAAATATTTTACACAAGTTATTATTAATGATATCATAACAAATTAGAAACATGGACAGCTCAAAAACAAACAATCAATTTTTTTCTCTATTGTGGTGATGCACCCTAATGCACACACAAACAAAAGTATCTTACCTGATAAATTGTAGGGAGGGTATGGCTGCGGTGCTCCAGGAGGATATGGCTGGGGGCCAGAGTATGGATACTGCTGGCTGCCATCACAGCTAACTGCTGTAGCAGCTGCATAGGATGGTGGGGCTTGTGATATAATTGTATTATCACCTAAAATTTTCAAAAAATGGTTTTGTTTGTTTAAAAAAATTCTTTTACTATAAAAATAAAATATATTATCAGCTATGAAACTTTCAATCCAATACGATACTATCAAACTATATATTTGTGGGTTAAAAACTTAAAAATTTAAGAAATGAAAAATAATCTTCATATTACAAATTAAAGAAATCAAAAACTATTTTCTAAACTTCATAAACTTTACTTTGAAAAGCAAGAGCCAACACAATTTTTGTAAGGACACCTTTAAGGATTAAATAATGATTTCTGTAGGAAAAATGCCTTCATTTGAACTGCTTTGGAAATAATGTTAAATTGTGCTTTATATTATGAGAAAAAAAAATATAAACAAGTCTGAATGTTAAAAATGTAAATTAGTATGTGACTGTGCATATATTTAAGCTAAAGATGCTTCATTAATCATAAACACATAAATCAGTTAAATGAAACAGCTCATTGGTGAGCAACTTATGAAAGCCAGAAAGATGAAGTGTTTAAAAGAAATAATACAAGTTAAATGTAAAGGTCATGGATATGAATGAGGCACATGGGCAGATCAAGCAGCCCATGTCTCTGTTTCAACTATTCTTTTTAAAACTAGTAAGCTAATTGGAGTGCATTACGGGGAAAATGAATGAAATAAACAGTAATATTATGTCACATATTGGGGTCTGATAAATCTATACATTGTCTTTTAATTTCAAACCAAACCATAAGTTCTTATGTGCATCATCAATCTATTTTGCAGAGTGCATATATATACTGATAAATGAAATAAAAATATTTAAAAATCCTTGCATTAACTTGTTTCTATTTATTTGCGATCCAATAATACATTAGGTCATAAATAAAAAGTTAACTTCCTTTATTTTGTTTGGAAAATATAATTTTTTTGATCAATTTGCTTCTAGTTAGTATGTTGCATAAAAGGTTAAAAAGAAGAATAAATTTAATATGCATGATAACTTTCAAAGGACTACAAAAAAAATTTGTACTTAGATTTAGAGAAAAATAGTGAACAATAAAAAAACAAGCAATTTAAGTCTTTTCCGTTTCGGACAAAGGACATTTTAGAGCATTTTTGTGTACGGTTACGCCGGATGAAATCCGTATTTTATTTTCCGGGTGACAGCCATATATTTTGCTGGTAAATAGAGAGGGAAGTAATCATGTTGAATAACTGTTACAAAAATAATGATTAAGCCCCTTTGATTAGCTTTTATTATTTATATTTAAAAGCAAAAATGGTACTTAAAACGACCCCTTTTTCGGCCCTCAGAGGTCAGATCGCAAATGGACTTTTGATGTACACTTGGCAGGCCAAGACCTACAAAATGATATATACATCATGGGTCTAGGACTTATGGTTGCTTAGATATAGGGCACTCCTTTGTTAATATAGCTTATATAGTAAAAAACGGTACTTAATACGCCCCCTTTTTCGGCCCTCAGAGGTCAGATCGCGAAATGGACAAAAGTCATTTTTTGGCAGGCCAAGACCTACAAAATGATATATACATCATGGGTCTAGGACTTATGGTTGTTGAGATCTAGGGTGATGACGGACAGACAGACAGACAAAACGGGGACAATAGAGCATTTTTTTTCGAAAATGCTCTAACAAAATATTTCACTTATATAAAAACCACAATAAATAAAAACTAAAACTGGTGGTATTTAATGAAAATGTGCTCAAAAGCTCCAGAGTTATATTTGTATATCGAAATAAAATGAACTACAAAAAGGTCTGTAGAATATGTCTGGATAATACTTGCAGGATACACAAACATAATAATTTCTGCTTGATATAGTTGCTTGGATATAATGGTATATACAGACTCACTACCTACCAATTTATTGCCATTACTGCCTGAAAGACATCACAAACACAAAAGTGAATAAATACAAGATGGATTTAAAAAGATTATCTAGTACGCATTGAAAGCTTGTATAGGAAACAGAAAAATTCTTGTTTTCTCCTAAAAGATTAACGAAATGAGAGGATCTCAAATGAAAACCAAGAAATATTAAGTATTTTAAGTGTTGGGTACACATTCTTCATATTTGCTCTTATTTCGGATATGTTTTCTACACTAACTAAACCAAAGTTAAGAAATATACCACCATAATTTAGGGTGAGAAACTATGATAAAACCAGTTAAAATCAACTGAAATGAGATGCAGATGGTCTGCTAATTACTCTTAAAACGTTCAAAGCCTTAAGAGTAAAAGTGGGACGGATGGGACAGTGGTGTAGATAGACGACTGTCGACCTGAGAGTGTCTGGGTTAGACCCTCAGTGAGAACCATGGGAATTTTTCCAGGTGAAATTTGTTTCAAAGTCATCCCACAAGTCCACCCAGCTTTAAATGGGTACCTGACTTAGGTTGGGGAAGTGCTAACCTTCAAAAGCTGAGGTTATAGAAACAGATGAATTCTACACTTCAACTGCCCCAATGGCTCGTTTGGGCCAAGGGAACTTTACTTACTTGAGACTAAAATGAATATTCCTATTAGAATAAAAGCATATTGTTTAGGACTAAAATAGGAAATCAAATTTAATATCATCAAGGTGATTATATGAATATCCAACATTAGAAATGAAATTTTCTTTTATTATCAAGTCACTATTTAGTTTTGATATCCTTCATTCTTTTTTAAAACCTAAATTAACACAAATCAACATAATGCCTTAGGACTGTCGATAACAATGTTTCCCAAAGTATGATACACAAAGTTTGTCAGAGGTATGTGCTGCACAGGGCTCTGAACATTGGGGAAACATGCATAGCTAAAGCGAAATCAATAAAATGAGGGGCAACCATGACCGTAAAAAACAATATATGCAAGTTATTTTGTTTACTAGAGGTACTCAGTAAATAAAATAGGTGTTACACACCTGTTGAAAGTTTTGGAAATACTGGTCTACAAGATTCATAAGCAAGAATTCAAAATGAAAATAATTATATATATATATATATATATATAGCCAAGATAAGCAGCAAGAAATCAGTTATGTCAATGCTCTTTTTAAGCAGAACAAAGAAATACTCAAACTGATTCAAGCTAAATGCTCAAAGTGTAATTATTTACAGATTACCATTTTAAAAAAAAACAACTTTAAAAACATAAACAAAAGGGCAATGCAAAGAATCATCTGCCCTAAACAAATTCTGCATTAGTAGTAAGAAAGTTTAGAGTCAAGAAAAATAATACTGCATTAAAAACATCCTGAAAATTTCATTACATATGTGTATATATATACACACGTATATATATAAATACACACATGTATATATATATACACACACACATGTAAATCAATATTTACAGGAATTTAAATTACTAGCATTACCATTCATATTTTATACTATTACATTTTCATTCATACTTTACACAATTACATTGTCATTCATACTTTACACAATTACATTATCATTCATACTTTAAACAATTAATAAATGCTACTCTATAAATCCCAAATGTTGTCAGCTGAATAAACTGACTAAAATGAGCGTGAAAATGTAAAAATAAATTAAAAAATAAAAAAGTGAGGGGTTTTGTTTTTATTACACAGTGGATAAAGTGCATAATAGAAATGTTCTGTTTTAGGTAATCATTAGATTTGTACTACACATCAAGTGGGCCATAACACACAAAGATTTAAACAAATAAAATATCAAAATACCATGCGTAGACTCTGAACTGTTTAATGGAACAGCCTGTGGTCCATGATAATCATGCTTAGACCTGCTGTCTGTCAAAGGATAAAAAGTGCAAAGCCAAACAATAAAATAGTTACAAAATACATATTTAATTATTCTAAGTAGCATTCCGCTAACAATAAGAAACAAAAATATATTGTAGATATTTCGTTTTTGGGAAATGGAGAAATACCATGCATAAAAAACAAAACAGTTCAAATAGTTACATGCAAAAAGTTTCAGATCAAGGAAAAACATCTTAACAAACATTAGATGATAAATATTTAATGTGTAAAGTTAAATATTTTTTTAGTTTAAAAAGGATATTGACACAAGTTTAAGCATTGATGAATGATAGATATTTAAAAATACTTAAATGATAGATTCCTAGAGCAAGCAATCTTCTGGAACTGGTTGAAGTGAAAAGATTTTTCAAAGTATTTTTACCACTTTTTAATAGAGATACCAAACCTATTTATTGCCTGAACTAAAAACTTAATAATAAAGCAACTACTTTATTTTGAAACAGCTCATTAGAGAAACACTTAAATATCAGTAAAAACCATTTTCAAAATGTAAAGCTCTTTTAAAGAATGTACTTAAGTTTTGCAGGCATAAAAACTTAGCCTTCACAACATTTTTATTAATTGTAAAACCCTCTAAAGATTATGAAAATGTAAAATTCTGTTTAAAAAAAAAAAAAACATGAGTAATGAAAACTATGTTAGTATAATGAAAGTAACCAGCCAAATAAATAAACAACCTGACCTCTTTTAGAAAACCTGCGTATGATTTCTCCAGCATGTTTACGTTTTTTGCAGCAGTAGGCTGCAAGAGCTATTACCACAACAGCTGAAACAACAGCCCCAATGATAGATCCAATTGACGGTCCACTAGATCGTACATGATAATGTTTTCTAAAAAAAAAAAACAAAACCAAAACAAAAAGTGATTAAAAATGCTTAAAGAGGATTATGCCAATTATGCACAAAGTTACAACTGTTAACCTCATGAACCCTTAACCCAAACCTATCAGTCCTATGGAGACACCATCATGGCTACTTTTGTGAGATATATCCAACGATTAAAACGTTGCTTGCTTTTGATACATATTCCCTCTTGTATGGATACAATGCATTGGTCAATAAGACAGCCTGATCAGTATCATTCTGGGAAAAACCTAACAGAACTTTGTATAAACTTATAAACAAAACAAGTAAATCAAGTGCATTAATTCATCATATTTATACTGGATTATTACGAACAAAACAACTTGTAAAACTAAATTTAATGTGATTGTTAAAATTTGAGCCCAATTACAGCAAAGTTATTTTAAGTCAAGATCTTATCTTTGGTTAAAAGTATGTAATTGATATAGCCCTATTGGATACCGTGGATCAACATACAATCAGTTAGTAAACACAAATTCAGGAGGAAGGTTCTTTTGACTTTTTAAAGCTGAGTTCAAGAGGTTATTGAACACATGAATTACGTACGAGTAATAAAATTCAGCTGATGTTTTATTGCAACAATATTCTCTATTATCTGGGCCGCAGCAGTAAATTTCATCCACGAAATCTGAATCTTTTGGGCAAATAAAATATCCATATACATAACCATCAGGACGTTTGTCAAATCTGTTGGTGCAGATGGTTGGCACTGTAAGAATGAAATTTCATTAAAATTAAATCAAGGAAGGCAATGAAAATAGCTTTACTTTTAAATATCTCTATTTCATACATTTTAAATATATGTTAAAGATATAAAAAGATTAAAGTTTATTCAGTGTGTTTTAAAATTTATCTCTCTATAAAAGTGTTCTTTACTCATGTTATTTAGGAATTTCCAACTAAAATATTACAAGTTTTTTTTCTTAACATTTTGAGCATTCTCACATTCAAATTCGCAGCAAAATTTTTTGCTGAGCTAAATTGATCCATACAAATAGTGAGTTTAGCCTTTTTATTTTACAAATTACAAGTAAGAGGTAAGAATACATTTCTTAAAATAAAAAAATAAAGATTACTTGTGTTAGGATAGTTTGTGCGATAATGTGAGTATCTTGTTCCTCCATAAATAGTACCAGCTAAAAATGCAGCATGCCATGTTCTTGATGTGTACATGCTACTTCCTCTGACGATTCTACCAGACATAACAACATTGTTATGTACTTTAATTCTTGTGGAACGAATTGACGTAGACCTTGAAGACCTAATGCCGAAACTTCGACTTCCTCCACGCCTTGCAAGCCCACCCACAAAAGCTAAGAGGGTAAAGTGAGAAACCTTTATATTATGGCAAAAAATTTTTTTTATGCTTTTTTAATATATCATGATTAAAAATAAACGAATTTTGTATTTCAAGCAAAAAATCTGTTTAGTCCAACTATAAATGTGAAAAAAAAAATAAAAAAAATAAGTTGCATGATTTAATTCAAAAGATGGTCACCAACTAAATCTATCAAAGTATAAGAGAAAGCCTTTGAATTTTATAAGAACATCAGAATTGTAACAACAAAAAATACACACATTACCAGTGGACACTATTAGAACAAAAGGGATTGAAGATGTTACATCCACTACTAGAATGTGGATTCTTATGATTTTATTTTGTGTGTGTGTGGATTGATTATTTCTATACTTTGTCTTGAGCTCATTGAACTTAATATGAGAAAAACATTTCAATCTTTTTTATTTGTTGGATACATATAGCTTCACAAAATAGAAAACTCTACAGATACATCAAATATGCCACATGTTTTACAATGATATATATATTACCAGCTTTTCGTGACTATGAGAGCTAACAACATCTTTACAACTTATGTACCTTCTATGCACTAGTGTCTTAAATGCCAGTACTTAAAAAATAATGGATAATTTTGCACTGGATGAGATACTGTATATACTCGTATATAAGCTGAGTTTAGAACTATAAAATACAATACCGAAATCAGGGGGTCGGCTTATATGCACATTAAACAAAATGCACACAGGCACTAATGCCAATTTTCCAGCCACACATTTTCATTGCTATCTGACTCTTTATTTGGTTGTGTGTACAGAGTACTAATACATATATATATATATATGTTACAGGCAAAGTGTGAAATCTGGCATTCTATAGAATGCCTAAATTTTTCAGGCAAAGTATGAAATAAATTGCTATTTCATACATTGCCTAGGCATTCTATAGAATGCCGAGTACCCGTTCGGCAAAGTATGTAACTGGCCTTGTTAGGAACTAGAGTAGATTTAGAGGCCAACAATCCCCTTCGACGTTGTAAGATAAGAAGATATATCAGAAGTAGGAGTAATGCAAATAATGGTTGACAAGGTGACAGACGACTTAGGACAAGGTGGTCAGAAAACAATAGAGTAGTAAACAGCAAAGGAGTGACGTTTCTTGAAGAATTCACTGTATGTCCAAAAGATTTAATAAAAGCGGAAGACGTTCCTGACCTTGAAATAGCTCTCCGATCTGCTGCTACTTCTCAGTCTACAGGAAGCGGACAAGGATTCGTCAGATGTAAATGCAAGACGAAATGCCAAACTATGAGGTGTCTCATGAAGTGTAATCAAACATAGATTTCTGTCTAGGCACATTGTGTGTTCCTATATCTATTTTATATAATCTAATAATACAGGAATTCTCTCTGGAAGTGTAATCAAACATAAATTTGTGTTTAGACATACTCTATGCACAAATGCATAGAATAAAGTGAGAGTGACACAACCTCGTGGTTGTGTGTGCACTAGTGATGAGCCGTGACCAAGTTGGAGCTAGCGGTGAAGCCGATGTCAACGGAACAGTCTGATTTCTTAGAAACAACACGCTTAAATGAATGCACATCACATTATCTACCGATCACCTTGGCGTCGCAACTGGCCCCATTTCAAAGCAGTTTTAGGGGATCAGCTTATATGCGATGTAGGCTTATATGCGAGTATGTACGGTACATTCTTAAGTTAAAAAATAAAAATGTCCAAATTATCTTTTATATGAGAAATAAAAGTTTCCCTTATAAAGCCTATAAGATCATCTGGATCAGATCTTTCTGTAGCCACAGCTATTCTATGGGATTGTGCGGCTAGTGCAATGCCCAGCCGCCTTTACTTTCCCTAACTAATGCCGGGTACTCATTTATAAGCTAGGTGGACTCGAGAAAAGTCCGGGCACTCACAAAGTGCTAAAACTCAAGACCTCTTTGTTAGCAGTTAAGCACTCAATCACAATAACACAGCTTCCCTTTAAGTCAATTAAGAGCAGGCATTATATGTTAGTGCAATATGATTTAAAAGGCAAAAAAATCCCAGAAAAATATCAGCTGTACAAATAAATCGAACATCTAATCTCTTTATAATTATTAATTGTGTCTTTGATATTATAATTAGGCTAACTGGTGGATTGTCACATATGGTCAAAATAAGCTTTTTTATGACATTTGATAATTGTTAGATCAAGTGCAATTTCTTTAAATTGCATACAAATGAAATATGCCAAAAAATTATGATTTTTCAAGAAAATCTAAGCTCTAAAGATTTATTCATTAGGGTTTTTTTTATATACAGTAGTAGCTGTACAGGGCTATGCGTTGTCGTGGCTAAGCCCTATGTAATGTAATAGTAAGTATTGAGAAAGCCCTTATTTCTAATTCTGTTTATTAAAAAAAACAAAAAACAGAAAAATTTTAGAAAAATAAATATCATTCATTTAAAACTATAAACCAAGGAAAAACAGTTCTACTATGAAAGCACACGTTTCTGAATTTGTTATGTTTATTAATGCAGTGCTTTTGGATCTACTTTCGGAGTTATGATTTAAAAGGGCAGGAAGGCCAGATCGAAAAAAATTCCTTATTTTTGCAGATATTAGTATAATATTTAACACATATATAGTACTGGAGATAGTAAGTTAAAATATAGTAAAAAAAAATTTTTGCAATGAGTGGTTGCCATGGAAACGGCGGCCATATTGTTTTTGAGTATATTTTTTAAAATGCTATTTCTCTTAAAATATAAAAGCTATCTATATGAAATTCAGCAGATACCATAATAGATGTATGGGTAACAAATCGTATTGATGATTTTTTGATATCTTTAACGGTTATTTTTTAATTAATTTTTTCCTATGGGGTATTTGGTATCGGTCAAAATATGATAAATTTACCATCAAAAAAATTCCTAAAAAAAAAAGTATAGCCTATTTTAAAATTTCATCAATAAGATTTGACTACACATGTATTTAGAACATATGTGCCAAATTTCAAGAAAATCCATTCAAAAATGTAGAAGAAATTGAGACTAAAGGAAAGAAAAATAAAATTTAGAGAAAAATAAAAAAAAACTTAGGCTTTTCAGCAAAATTTTAGACAAAGTCAAGATACATGTGATTTTCAAATGCATTTTTATTGAAGAAATAAATCACTGCAAACTATAAAACTCATATAATTCGATTCAGAGATGGTAATAATTTAATAATAAATAATAAAAAAAAAATTCGATAATTTGACACCAAGGGACTTAATCAATCTGGCGCTCCTGCCGTTAAAGTGTTTGATAAAAAAAAATACTGACGAAATAATAATTTACAAACTAAAGTAAAAAGAAAGATTTTACGATACTGATTGTTAACTAAAACAAAATACTGATGAACTATTAGTTTGAATGACTTTTGAATTACCTCCCATGGTTTAAAAAAATTGCGAAATGAAGAAAAGAAATAATTTTACCAATCTGATGGATTAAATATTATTATTAAATATTAAAGATATAATGTCTATATAAAATATACATATCATCACACCAAGTAATTTTCTGCAATTTTGTTTGTAAATTTTAAGGAGTTATGATTAATAGTGTGAATCCTATTTACATTTTTATTTGTATAGACATAGTATAATATAGCATATATACTAGAAAGTAACTAGACTTATTCACTAACAATATCAATTAAGTTTTATGTAATAAATGTAAGATAATATATTAAATATCTTGACTAATTTTGTAATTATGACTAATTTGATGAGTCATAACATTAACATCAGTAGAATTAATATTAATAATTATTAACATGTCATTTAAAACTAGAATGTCTAGAAATTAAGGTTAACATTTTGTAAAACCTATTTCTAAGAATATGATAGAAAAATAGACATAGTAACTATGTCTAAGTAAGCAAGAATCCAAGGTGCACTCTTTTACCTAACAACATATTACGGAATGTCAAATGAATACTGAATTTAAATTTGAAGAAAAAGTTTCAAAACATCTTTCAATATTGTATGAACTAGGTATGTGGAATTCCGACATTTTACGACATTGTTTCCCCCCACCCCCCCGACATGTTGAGACAGTGTTTTCTAAAAAAATAATAGGGTCGTGTACTTTGTAAACATAAATCATGCAGTAAAAAAAAAATTCATGATGAGTGATATTGGTAAAGTATTACAATAATATGTTTAATTTGTATGCATTTAAAAATATCTTTATTGTTAGCTGTTTTCTTTATATTTCATGCTTCTGAAAAATATGTTTTCAAAAGTATATATGTTACTAACAGGCTTGCGGAGCTGGAGCCGAGAAGCCGGGAGCTGCTACTTTTTGCTGGAGCCGGAACCGAAAAAATCTGGCGGCTCCTCGGCTCCCAAATGTTTTTTTTACAGCAGAATTTTTTTTTAGCTTTAAAATTGCAAATTTGTTTGACTGTTTGCCTCCTACAATTTGAAATGTTGTCATTTTTACGAACGCCACAACAGCATTTAAATGATAGCGTGCACGTACATCACCACAAGAAATCTTTAATGGGGAATCGTTTAGTATTCATTTTAAATCTTGTTTACCCTCCGAAATTTTTTTAATGCCATGTTATTTTGTTATATACAAAGTTAAAACAGTTTTATTTCATAGAATAATTGTATCAATCATTTAAAATAAATTTTTACTATGACGACAAATAGAATGCATCATTTCGTATTATTATTTGACCGCGAATTTGTAATAGACTAAAAACAAAATGGTTGCTTTCTGTATTTAACAATTTTATTATAACAATTTTATTATAAACAGAATATCTGAAATAGAGTAGATGAGTTTATAAGACTGTGGCTAATCAGACCCGGGTCCCAATAAAATCCGATTGTTATTAGGACCAGTCGCAAATATGCACTAAGCTTAGTTATATTTAAACTTTATTAGACGGAACACTAGACACTGAGTAACGATTAAATCATACAATTCAAACAATTATAAAAAAAATAAACAAAAAACAATAATAAAGTGTATGTATAGCTTAGCTAAGTGCATATTTACAACGGGTCCGATTAACAATCAGACTTTATTAGGACGGGATCCTAATAAAAATCGGAGTTTATTGGTACCCGGGTCCGAATAGGCACTTCGAATTTATAAATAATAAATATAAATACTGAAGGCTTTAAAATATTTTAAATAATTTATCATTGTACTATTTGCTTATTTGATCATTGAAATAAATTTTTATTACTTATGAAAATGGCGACTAGTGAAACCTCGGTCGAAAATAATGATATGATTCTGGATGCACTGAAATGGTTTGTTTTAGTAAAACCGACATGCGTATATTTTTCAAGTTCCTGCCTATGGGGGTGAACGCGGCAAAATTTGTATAACTTTTTATTAGCGGCATGTCTGCGTGGTGCAATTACAAAAATATTTGTCTCATGTGATACTATCTTAATAGGGAGCCGGAGCCATGCCGGAGCCGTCTAATTTGTGGGAGCCGGAAAAAAATTTGGCGGCTCCGCAAGCCTGATTACTAATATTGAAGATTTCCATTGATTGCAATGAAACTCAATTGTTATCTGGAGAAACCATATATTTAACCACCTGCAAGGTTTCATTGTAAAATATGTTTAAGCACATAGTAATTTTTTTTTTGCCAAAAATGTATGTGTGATTTAGGCCATTATGAGCATGAACAGGATAAAAAGGGAAGGCAATAGTGAATGTTTATTGTAAGATGTTTGTTGATATATCTTTTATTGATTATATAAATAAATTAATCTTATGATGATTACAGACTATTTATTCAGTTGTCTCAATATGATGTATACAGTATACATAAGACATATTCCATACAGGGCATAATCTAACACCACTACTAATTGATGATGATATAGCATGAATGATGATGTTTACATAAGGACATAAACTAACATTACATTTAATGGCTCCAGCAGCCCTGCCCCCAGATGTGTAGCTTTAAAAATTCTTTTTTCCTGATATGTCCATAATGAATTATATCCTGTCAACTTTGTTAGGTCATTACAAAAAAATGAGGGAAAAAATCTAATGTAGGTGAGAATGAGGTCAGTGTTGGGGTCAGATAGTCAACTGATTGACATAACAAAATGAGGGAAAAAGATGAAAGACAATGACAGTTTGTACAATGAACATAGCTGGTAAATTTTTTACAATTAGTTTAGAGGTATGAAAATATTTTTCTTGTCATTTTCATTTAGTTTATCACTGTTTATCCAAAATCTAGGCCAAAAAAAGCATGTTATTTTTTTAGATTGATATACTATTGAATTTTTTAATAAGTCAGTCATATACTCTTCTTTAATACCAGCATAATTTTGTTTACTTCAAAAATGTATTTCTCGCAAGATTTTTCTTCAGATTGTAATTGTACCACAGTTTGCTCTATTGTGGCACAAAAACCTGGCCTAAGAAAGGATAGGTTCATTGATTTTTACTTTAATATATATCATTTTGTTGCTCTTTTGATTATCTTTGATTTGATATTAAGTTGAACAAAATTAGACAAGATTTGACAAAACTGTGCTAAATTATGTTCAAAAATATGAAAATTTTGACTCAGTTTTTCCTCTTTGTCAACAGTAACAGAATTGAGTGACTGAAACTTCTATAACTTTTTCAAGAATTGTCTGATTTTTTAAATTTTTATACCTTTGGTCACTTTGGAAAGTGCTTTTTATGATCTTTCCTGTGATGTATACTCACTGGCTCCGGTTCCGTCATATGACGGTGCCGGTATCTTTTTTTTACCGCTTCCGTCAACAATTGCATAACCGAGCCATTATACATTAAAATGAGAGGTTAGTTTGTGTGGCGCGTTAGCAATGTAGGTTGTTCGCTTGGCTGAGACCCAGTTTGGCTAGCTATGTGCGGGTTCGATTCCTGATAGAGACATACATTTTTTTGTTCAGATTTTATTTTTCAGGATCAGGGTTAGGGATATGGGGTTAGGGATAGGGTTAGGGTGTGGAGCAATATCTATTGATGGTCATTTTTTAATAAATCATAATTTTTTTTTCCAGATTTTTTTTTCAGGATTAGGGTTAGGGATAGGGATAGGATTAGGGATAGGATTAGAGTTAGGATTTGGGTTAGGGATAGGATTAGGGATAGGGTTAGGGATAGGATTAGGGTTAGAATTAGGGATAGGGTTAGGATTAGGGTTAGGATTAGGGTTAGGGATAGGGTTAGGGTGTGGAGCAATATCTATTTATGGTCCCCAAAGAAAAAAATATCTCCGATTTTTAACAGTAAATAACGTCATCAACGTCTGCAGTAAATAAGAGTTCTCATTCATTCTGTTTACTCTTTAAATGTGTTAAAACGATCGCCGATTTTGAGCACCATCATTGTGTAAGTAATACTATTATAATATAAACTGCATTTATAACTTTACATCATAAGAGTTCATTCTGTTGACGGAAGCGGTAAAAAAAAGATACCGGCACCGTCATATGACGGAACCGGAGCCAGTGCGTGATGTATAATACATTTAGATAAAATGTATTTGAAATTTTCATGTCACAGACCTAGTATGAACAAATAAAAACTGAGGATTTGCGTGATATTTGATGTCAAGTTTACATAATAACTATTCATTCGCGTATAATATACGATATAATACTGGCACAATACATACAGTATGAAACATTAGTCATTACTCATAAATTATTGAACAGTTTGTGAGTTGATAGTGAAGAGACGTTTGAGTCTAACCGTTAGTATACTAATTTATTTATTTTTACTATCTAAAACAAAAAAAATAACTTAAAGAATCAAAGAAACATATGTGGATTACTGTCAACACATACCAAAGTAAAAAACAAAGTTTATCAGAATTCCTAAGTAGATGATTTTCTGTAACATTTCCGCCATTTTGTTGCAAACTTTATACCAAAGATTTTATGTAATTCGCAATATTTCTATTTTTAATAATTAAATTTAGTACACCACCTCATTTTTAATATTTTACTCATACAATAAAACAACTGCATTGAATAGCATATTATTTATTAATTTTTTAAAATTAAATTTATTGTAATAGCAAACATTTTAGCACTAATGTAGGCTTCATTAACAATAACTTTCACGTGAGGATTTTTTCTTTATGGTGTCTCCATGGCCATTGTACTTTTGGATATGGTGGGGAAGAAAGCAGGGCACATTAATAGCCGTCGCATGAGTGGTTTAAAGGGTCTAAGAGATCTCATCTCATCCTTACAGGGCCTTTACACCAACACATCTCGGAGAACTCAATATCTAGAGTATGCAGTGATGCAGCCCCATAGCGTGAAAATTCTACAGCAGGGGCCAGGCATTCTACAGCAGGGGCCAGGCAATAGCAGGGGAAGCAGGTAATACACTTTACTAAGTAGAACAAATAAGCAAAGGGGGACCAGAGAAAACGCAGGGGGGGCGGCCCCCCGGGACTCCCGCACGCTACGGGCCTGAGAGTATGTATGGTGTTGGATTGAGTTGCCAATAGTCAGATACCGTTAGGAAGCAAAGATATACTGACCTCGGTCCTACTCCATCAATATATCAGAAGTAACATGTTTGACATTCAGAATAATATGAATACTTATGAAAGAAAGTCCATTTATTTTACGAATACCTCGATAGGCCTACTACGCTGCCAAAATGAGCTGACAAGAATAGCAGTTATATTCAAATCTGAGGTCGGAATACCAGATAGGCCCTGGAAAACTTGATGGAATGAAGGATCTGGATGTAATCAAGAAGCATACCCTTCGAGAAATCTATCACACCAGAAAATAAATAAATAATCAAACAATTTTAATACACTAAAGATAGACTTACTTTTAGCTATTTAGCACACTGTATCCTATTTATTATAAAACTAGTATGTATATTTGTATAAACTCGTGATAAAAAAAAAATAACACCAACTCTTAATAAGTACTTTTCATTTGTTAATTAAGAATACCAAACTAACCTTAATGTGTCATGGTTTCATTCACGACATATGCCTGTTAGGTTATTGAATGGCCGCTATGTTCAAAGAGATGTGCTACGACTTGGATCACAAGTGATTTGAGTTCACACACAGTCACAGGACGTTAAAATATTCCGTTCATCACAAGTGCAACATTTGTGAACTTATATTGTTCATTATAAGCTTGTAATAGTTTCATTTCTTTGTGTTTGTGGGTTTCTACTATAGTCTTTTGAACTCACATAACGAACTGAGACATCATGCTTTGTTGTGTAAGTGTCTAGCTCAGTGGCGCCGAGAGCCAACACGGGCCCCAGGGGAGGAAATCATTGCGGGCCCCTTAAAAACAAAAAGTCGTGAAAAAATTGAAATTATTGGGGCGGCCGGGCCCCCTTACAGATGCGGGCCCCTGACAATGACCCATGCCCCTTCTCGGCGTGCCTGGTCTAGCTCAGTGTCGGCGAACCCTTTTGGGGCCACGTGCCCAAAATTAACCAAAATAAACCCAGTTATTTATAGAAAAGTGCCAACACTCCAATAAAAATTAAAGGAAGTGATACTTTACTCGTGTGCCGACTGATGAGGCTCTGCCTGCCAACTGTGGCCATAGGTTCGCCACCACTGGTCTAGCTGTTTCAAAGGGAAATGCTTGTGTTTGCTTCACTTCAGATAGATATGTGAGAAGACTCAGAGTTGGCACACATGTAGATTCTACATGACATTAAACGATTTTTTTACGAAGCTAATTAATTTGAGTAATTCCTACAATGATAAGAACAATGTGTCTTGATTATCATTATTAATAAATAAACACTTTCCTATTGTTAAATAATGTTATATTGGGGGGGGGGGGGTTAAAATTGACATTTTTGAGTTATATAATATGTGAACGGCCACTACAGGAAAGAGTGAAGCTTTTTTTTTAAATCTTAGACTTGTCAAATTAATATTTAAAAAATAGTATTAAACTGCGCAAAATAATAATAATAAAAAATAGCAAGTTTAATTCTTTCTACAGTAAAAAGTATCAAATACAATATTCAACGATCTCTCCCCCACCCCAACCTACTCTATACGTTTTAAAAATAAAAAATCGGAATTCGGAACCCATCTCTGACCCTCGAATATTATATTAAAAGTGGTGGCCATATGTGGATTTGAGTGCAAAATGTGGCTCCTCATTGAGTTTTGTGTGGGTCCTAGTGAGTCCTAGTGAGCCATTTTTTTTCCTATCATTAAATTATTTTATGCACTAAATTTTGATAAATTGGCCGTAATGTGACTCCTGAACGTATTTTTACTACATAAACCAGAGTTCCGGCTCTCATCCAATGGCAAGGGTGGGCATCATGCCCCGGGAGCCACTCACAAAATGGCGCCAAATGGTAAATTTTACATATAATAATATATGGTTTTCAAATGGGGGGGGGGGGGGCGCCAAAAAATTATTGTGCCCTGGGCGCGAGTTAAGCTTGTTACGCCACTGCTCTTATCGATCTCAATGTTACCCATTAGAGTGTGTCCAAAAAAAAAAAAGATATTTTTTTTGGGTTGCTTGTGAATTTTTGTGTTCTGTTTGAAGAGAAAACAATGTCAGCAAAATTCGAAGCCGATCTGATGACGTCTAGTACTTCCTCAAGGTCAATTACAGAAGAGATCAATTAGATATCCATAAATATATATCAGCTATAACAAAAAAAATGTATGAGGAAAATCCTTCAAATCTTTTACATTACGCTATCGGCAATGGTGGGGATGAAAGAAGGGCACCATAAAAACCGTCCCATTAGTGGTTTATAGGATCTAAGAGATTTCATCTCATCCTTACAGGAACTTCACACACACACACACGCACGCACGCACGCATGCACGCACGCACGACTGCCGCGCAGGATAGGCAACTATGTAGAAATATGTTTGTTGAGGTGGCCATGCGTGGCTACACCGGTCAATGTGTGATGATGATAAATATTATCTGCGGAAAAACATTGGAAGAATGAAACAATTTAGTACAGAGGTGGCCTTATATGTGGTCAATATGAGTCGCACTCAGGTTATTTTTTTTTATTTAACATCATTAAATATTATTTGTACCCAGTGGCGTACCGGGGGGGGGGGGTTGGTGGGTGCGGTCCGCACCGGGCGGCACTTTTTCTTACTTTTTAGGGGGGGCGGCGGCAAAAATGTATAGATTAAATTGAAATACCTAAATGAGAGGGCGGCAAAATCGTCTTCCGCCCTGGGCGGCCGATACCCACGCTACGCCGCTGTTTGTACCCGACCGGTTAAGTTGCGGACTGATGCGGATCCTCGCGCCCTTGCTAATAATAATTTAGTTTTATTAGATACTTTACTTATTAGTAAACTTTTGCCACTGAATCTGAAAATAAATCAATAAATAAAGGTGGTTTTTTGAAGAATTAAAAACAGGGAGGAATGTTAAACATGGATGATAACATTAATGTTAAAACATCTAAAAAAATTTCAAGTCATTTAAACAGCTAAATTTCAGCAATGCGGACGCGCGGACTGACTGCAAACCAATGTTGTAAGATTCTGCGGACGCGGATCATTGATGGAAATCCATGGACGGACGCGGACGCTAAATTTCAAGATCCGCACACCTCTGTTCGTAAACGTTTTTCAACTTCCGCTTCCTTTTTTAAAAGACCCCCCACCCCCTTCCGATCTCCCCTCTACCCCATCCGAAAAAAACCCAACCTTGTTTTTTTTTACAGTAGTATTCCGTGATGGAAGCGCATCCAAAAAGTAAAACAACATTTTGGAGGCGCTGTTTACACGGACTACTACTGTATTAGTACGGATTCGTCTATGTTTGGGATCTGAGTTTGTTCACGCGCGAAAGGGTTCAACACTCAGTCAGGATTATCCAAGGGAAGAATGTCTTCAAATCTTTTGTTCAGGTCTACATGTATGTACATAAAGTTTTGCCACAAACGCACACATTGGACTTTTAGTTTTAATTAAATTTAATTAGTCACATTGTAGCTTTCATCTATTTTCGTTAAATTTTTTGAGTTGATTGAATTGTGTCGCAAATCATTGTCTTTGCTTTCCAGGTATTCCGAAACCGAATCAAAGAGCGCATAAAATCGATTGAAACATGCACCTGTATAAAACCAACGTACTTCTGTATGAAGTAGTAAAGGTTTATAGTGTTCGTCATTTTTCAATCAAAGTTGAGCAAATAATATCTCATTAAAGGCACTCCTTCTCACTTTATTAACTGCTGTAAGGACATAATCTAGTAATCCATGCAAACGTTCACTAAGATTATTTGAGACCAAATGATGTCTATTAATGACAGACACAATGTACTGAAAATACATTCGGTACAGCTTGTTTTAAGTATGCCAGAAAGCTTCGGTATCTTCCTACCATTGGCGGAGCACCGCCAATAGCAACAAACATGATATTAGTCAAGGGTACAGCTTTTATTTACATCAAAACATCTTTTTAACGTATCGGTCTCCAAACATTTAGCAAATAACAATTCTTGACACAATTTTTTCTTCTTTTACAAATCTTACATAAACTAAAAGGTTATGGTCAAGTGGGCTCGTCCAGCTGTATAGAAAATTCAGTCGTTTTTAAGTGCTCACAAAGAGAATTTTCTCAATACTTCTATATACTGTATTATTACTGAGTAGAATTCTTTTTATAATGTCCAAAGCTTGTTTGTGCAAGACGTTGCGTATTATCTCACTTACAGCTGGTAAAATAAGTTCTTCCCCTACAGTATGCGGCTTTCCGGACATAGCAATCAATAAAGAAATGTTATAAGAAGCAAGCAGTCCATCGTCATCTCGCTAAGATGTTGTCCCAATGATTGTTACAGTGACAGTGTATACTTCTTTGACTGTTTGAAAAAAATTATCCTTATCTTTTTTGTCACTATGGATTTTTTATTATATGTTCCTTCAGCTTGGAAGGTTTCATTGAATCATTTGACATAGTTTTATTACATACAAGACACACAGGTGAAGTACTATTTCTTGGTGATGACATAAAGCCGTTTTTCAAATATTCAACACTGTATTGTCGGCAATTTTTCTTCGGCTCACTCATACTGTTATGTATTAAAAAGGGCACACAAGTTAGAAAAAGTTTTTTAAAGTTTTTTTTTTTTAGTTTAATTGTGACTATTCTTTAAATTTTTAAAAATTGAGAATGAGATTCAGTTTAATTAAAAGACACCTGTTGATGCCTATTACTTTAAACAGAAGCATCTTCTCTGAACATTAGCAAAAAATTCTGTAACCGAAGAAAAAACGGAACTTGTGAAATAGATATTCAACACTGGTCCACTTGGTTAGTTTTAGATTTCCGCCACAGAAGATTTTAATTAAATTTCTCAATCAATTATTCAAAAATATACTTCAATTAGGTACATTCTACATGTAAAAACAACATTTTTAAAAATTTATTTTATTATTGTGACTGATTAAAAGAGGTACGGTTGGTCGAGGGGCTGTCGATCTGAGAGTCTTGGGTTCGATCCTCAGCTTTAAATGGGTACTTGACTTTAGTGAGGAAAGAAAATTCGCCTTGCCACACAATCTTTTCATAAGCTGTGGTTACAGAATAAAAAAAAATTCACGGAATAATCATGATGAACGCGAATGTTAGGGTTAGAGACACAGATGCAGAAATACAAATCATGGGCCTGATCTGCAAAGCTCATGGGGGCTGTGGGCACGAGTGGACCAATAGCAGCCTGAGGGTGTGTCAAGAATCAGTTAATATTTCGTTAAACCGGTTGTATCCTAGGGGTATGGCTGTGCAACACATGCTGTCGTTGTGTATGTTCCCTACTGAGCAGTGCAACTTAACGATCAGGAAACAAACAATTATCGAACACTATATCCGATTAAACCAAATCCAGTTTAATAAGAATGGAATACAAGAGGTCGTCCTGACTAGGATGGGTAGCGTTTATGGCTACCCTTCAAGCGAGCAAATAAAACAGCAACAATCGTAAAGTAGTCTCCACTTATCGACTAAACAATAACATCCAGTCCCCACATGGGACGCTGACCATTCAACGTCATTAACACGTCTCGCTCCGCTGCCGTCTCTTACTCAACTCCCTCCCACACAACTGACCCGTGGTCTTGATCTCGTCTCTCTCTACCCACGTCTTTTCGTTCTCTCTCGTCCAGGTGCAACTCGTAGCAGTACATGTAGGAGATATTTCTCCCCCACACACACAATGTTGACACACACAATTGGGACCAAACATGAACCCACACAGTGGACACCAAACATGAACCCACACAGTTGCCACTAAACACAAGCTCACACAAAGTGGCCACCAAACATGAACCCTCACATGGCCACAAAAGTCTGTTGTGTCACCCATCGCTTCGTCTTGGAACAACCGCCATGTCGTTGCTATTTGTTGAGCGGCAATTAACGGGAAGACTGAGTTGATGTTAACAGGTATTGTCTCGGTTATCCATGTCAATACTCTTATAGACAGGGACATACGGTCTTACTGTTTAACGTTCTTATCAGCGTTAGCCGAGTTTGAAAAGAGAAAGATATCGTCAAATCTTCAATATATATAGGCTAGTAATATCTAGCAGTGGCGTCACTAGGAAGGTGCGGAGGGTGCGGCGTGCGGGCCGCACCGGGTGACACTTTTTTAGGGACAATCCATCCGCCAACGTAACACCATGACCTCACTTAAGAAGATGACCAATTGACCATGGAACAATATAAATAAACCAACCCATCATTAAAGTGGAGGAAGGGTCTTTCTTTTATCAACTTCTTTAAGATTAACTTTTTACACTGGTGTAAACAAAGTCATTTCACACAATACATGGACTCGGTGCTTTTTTTTGTGCCGGAACGCGCCGGAACGCACCGGTACGGCGTACCGGCACCTTTTTCAATGTGAGGAAAAAATATTACTTTTCTTGTATTTTAACGTTTATTATTAATTTATTATATTTTTAATTTGTTAAAATTGAATTATTTTAAAGTAGTATCTTTGCAGCTGTGATTTAGCTTGCATCGAGGTGCGAAGTGGTAGTTAAAAAGTTAGGCGATCCTTCATTGAGTACCGGCACCTATTTTTTTTTTACCAACAAAAGCACTGCATGTACTAGTATGCACGATTCACAGCCCTTTTTTTTAATGGTTTGTGGTACCCTGCAAAATTTGAACTTTTCTTCCATAATTAATGAATCCTACAAATGTTCATAAATGAAGAAAGAAATAAAGAAGACGTAAAAGCACAAGACGTGTACAAGGCAACTGTCCGCGTTAACGGCTTTTTTTTTTAAAGCCGGCAATCCTTCACCAGCATGGATGTGTCATTGTATTTGTATGTGAGGGAGTGTGTGTGTTTGTATGTGAGTGTGGGTGAGTGTGTTCATAAAGCTGTATTCTGAGTGCGACCCTGGCTGATACCTCGGGAAACACAGCACTATCATGTTACAGTTGAATACAATGGTCCTAAGCGCTCCGAAAGTTAATCACTTTCACATGTTGCCTTTTTTAATTTGCACACACAACGTAAAAAAAAAATGACAGGAAACGTGTTTTAATGTTCCCAAACCAAAAGGTAAGATAATGTAGTTCATTTTTAAAAAAAAAAAACCTTTACGAGTGCAGGTAAGTGCATTTGCAGGTAGATAAATCTTTTTTTTTAACGGATTGCCGTATTGAATATTGTACAGGCGAGATCTTTGTGAAATTATACACTTTCCACGGAGCACATGGACATAATGTCGTTAGAAGGATCCCCCCCCCTTTTCAGACACATACATTAAAATACATGCCATGACATGTCGCCTATAAACGGCTCTGCGTGTCGCCACAGAAGTGTGATTATTTATTTGGTCCCCACCCCCAGTTGACCCATGGTGGACAATAGTGGACATCTGACAGATGGTATATCATTTTATAAAAGTCTCTGTAGCAGGTGGGATTCACCGTAATACACACATTTGTGCGCATTTGTCAGTTTGGTATGCCTCTCATTAGAAAAACTCATGATACACATGAATAGAATAATCCTTGTTAAGACGTTCACTGTTCGGATTGGTCTTCCAATGAGATGAAAGAATTCGGATGGCCATGACCTGGATACATGGGTATGTCATGAATCAGATTTAGTGTAGAGATCAGTTGACACTAGAGTTGGATTTTAATAGAGGAGAGAGATGAATGTATATATATATATATATATATATATATATATATATATATATATATATACATGTATATTGAGTACGAACGGTGCTGGTAGGCTTACATGTTAGAATACTTAGATATAGGTAGTGTGGTGTTGACAGTCATAGTACATGTAGTTAGATATAGGTAGTGTGGTGTTGACAGTCATAGTACATGTAGTTAGATATAGGTAGTGTGGTGTTGACAGTCATAGAACATGTTGTTAGATATAGGTAGTACGGTGTTGACAATCATTGTACATGTAGTTAGATATAGGTAGTGTGGTGTTGACAGTCATAGTACATGTAGTTAGATATAGGTAGTGTGGTGTTGACAGTCATAGAACATGTTGTTAGATATAGGTAGTACGGTGTTGACAATCATTGTACATGTAGTTAGATATAGGTAGTGTGGTGTTGACAATCATAGTACATGTAGTTAAATATGACAATCATAATACATATAGTTAGATATAGGTAGTATGGTGTAGACAATCATAGTACATGAAGTTAGATATTACAGTCATAGTACATGTAGTTAGATATGACAATCATAGTACATCTAGTTAGATATAGGTAGTACGGTGTAGACAATCATAGTACATGTAGTTAGATATGACAATCATAGTATGTGTAGTTAGATATGACAGTCATACTACATGTAGTTAGATATAGGTAGTGTGGTGTTGACAATCAAAGTACATGTAGTTAGATATAGATAGTGAGGTGTCGACAATCATAGTACATCTAGTTAGATATAGGTAGTGCGGTGTAGACAGTCATATTACATGTAGTTAGATATAGGTAGTGTGGTGTTGATAATCATAGTACATGTAGTTAGATATGACAATCATAGTACATGTAGCTAGATATAGGTAGTGCGGTGTTGACAATCATAGTACATGTAGTTAGATATAGGTAGTGTGGTTTGATAATCATACTACATGTAGTTAGATATGACAATCATAGTACATGTAGTTAGATATGACAATCATAATACATGTAGTTAAATATGACAATCATAGTACATCTAGTTAGATATAGGTAGTACGGTGTAGACAATCATAGTACATGTAGTTAGATATGACAATCATAGTACATGTAGTTAGATATGACAATCATAGTACATATAGTTAGATATAGGCAGTGCGGTGTTGACAATCATAGTACATGTAGTTAGATATAGTAAACTTATTGATAGTTAAATGAGTGAATTTATTAAAGTGTTTGATGTTGTGATCAACACAGAGTTTGTTGTTTCATATAAATGTTATGGTTATGTTAAATTATGACGTAACATTTGACCAGCCTGAAAAACAAAACGAACATAACATTAATGAATATCAGATGACAGTAGGAAGGTGACAGAAGTGTTATGTGATTAACGCATCAATACTATATAGGTCTTAGAGTAAACGCCATAGATAGAAGACGTTTCTTGACTAACACTATTAAATATACAGTAGAATGGTAAAAGTAAGTAAAGCTCGCTTAGCCCTAACAGGCCATCTGGGCAGATGAAGTGTAGAATTCATCTGTTTCTATAACCTCGGCATATAAAGAGATAGTGTGGTTAGCCACCTCTACTTCCCCAACTTAAAGTCAGGTACCCATTTAAAGCTGGGTGGACTTGTGGGTCGACTTTGAAACACAATTCACCTGGAAAAATTCCCATGGTTCTCACCGAGGATCGAACCCAGGACTCTCAGGTCGACAGTCGAGTATCTACATCACTCGGCCACCCGTCCCACACAGTAGAATGGTGACTGAAGAATTTGTTGCTGTTTAAAAAAAAGATGGTCGTTGAGGTCATTGAGGCATATATAAATGTAATTATTTAAATTATTGATATCGTATTGCTTGGTAATCATTTCTAAATATATTATTGTGTTTTTTAAAAATTCTTTTTACCTTTCTTCACCACTTCAGTTTGTGTATTGTTGAAACATAGGACATAGACAATTTAATTGACTTAGACCAGCCAGGGCCCAACTACTTCCCTCGGGCCAAATCTAGCCCATTGGACTTTTTGATCCAGCACGCCACTGGTTTCAGTGAAGCACTAAAAATAAATCAATAAAAATTTATCACACCCACACACCACAAACCACACAGACCACACACACCACCAACCCCACCCAACCCCCTTCCCACACACACATAGACGTACTAAGAAACAGCATGTAAAATAAAAATTACATTATAAAAAAATATTTTATAAAAAAACAACGTTTTTCTTGCGTACTAAAAAGCAGAATATAATTTCTGAATAAATTGGTCACATGGTAATAGACTTTATAAGAGCTTCTGATTTTCATAAAAACGAAAAACGTTGGGCGCATGGATTTTATATTATATGAATATTTGTATTACAGTATTAGAATCATCAAATGTTAACAATTAAATCCAAAAAGAATTATTACAGGTTTTTCGAAATATCACGATATTGCAGATCATTTATTAGAACTTCTATAACAAAGTGCATATGAGTATGTAAAATTAATTCTAGTGTTATATCTATATATTTTACAACTTCGAGACGCACGCAAGACGCAGGGCTATTTATAGATTGTGGAATTCCCGATAGGTCACAGCAAGCGCGTTGTTTTACTGATTTCTTTTACAAACCCAGATTATTTTAATTACTCATATTTTATATAACGTTTTGTCCTTTTATTTGGTAAAATATATTAAGAAATACGAGCACAATGGTGATTGTACAATACTATTTCATGTCTAGACAGCTCCAGTAATTTTTAAAACAGTATTGTTTGGTCGTAATCATGTTTTTATGTGCTCTAAATACGAAACCATTTCATTTATCCCCCGTGGCGGTAAATTTTGTATCCGTTTAACCGCGGAAATGAGGGAATGCTGTACATAAAATAACATTATAATAATGTCAAATGATTATTGTAAAAAAACACATTTAATATTACAATTATTATGTGATGAAAAAAGTATTATTGAACTATTTCCAAAATGAGAATTAAAAAGAAAATGGTGTATTAATATAGATTACAAACAAATGGTAACTGTTTCAGAATATGTACGCATTACACAACATCTATCATTACTAAATAGTGTAGGTACTGTAGGATGAAGGTTATACTAAAAGAAACTTAAGCTGGGTTGAGCAAGTCTAAAAAAAATAACATTATAGTGTGCTGGGGGAAGGAGTGGATTGAGGCAGACACAAAGCGAATTGTTGTAAAACAAAAAAAAATAAGCAAAGCAAATCCCCCCCCCCCCCGAAATATGTTTGTTAGAAACTGAGTGAAGAAAATAAACAATAAAATAAAAAAAAAACAAGCTGCTGGAAGGTACCAGATAGTGACCATAAAGTCTGCAATGATAGGTAAAAGGTTCAACTTTGCATACTATGTATTTTTTCCGAAGATGTCAGCCTGTTATTTTGTTTGATTGCTTTTTAAAAAAATAATTACAGTAATTATATTGATTGATAGGGCGGCGTATGTTACGCCGCGGGATGGTTAGTTTTAAATAAAAACTTTGTTTTAAGCTTTTTTGAAATACTTTATATTTGGATCTATATGCGTTATATACACATTATGTGTGTTGCCATGTAACATATGTTCCTATCACTAGCATGCAACGAATACGTTATGATAAAGAAGAATGAATGCGATGCTTCATGGTTCATAATAACTTTAATCACAAAACAATAAACGAAATAAACAATATGAAATATGTGTGGAAATACAACTTCTGTGTAAACAGCAAATCCAATTATGAAAATGAATTATCACAAATTACACTTGTCTCACTTATATAAAACTATATCACTTCTCATTAAACAAAGAGTGTGACTCTCTTCTATCGGAATCTCCTTAAATGACTCTCTCGTATCTCAACTCACTCTACATCTGAAATCCGTACGTGAACTCACAAGAACTGCTTATATGAACTGTACATGAACTGGCTCCTTTATATTAACTACCCACTCGACCCACAAACTGCCTCTTATATCTCCTGCTTACATCACAACTCGAACTTTCTACAAGCAACTACAATCGAACAAATAGACGGTCATAATTTCTATGAACGCAATGCACGGATTACAGAAACGACCGGACTCTGACCTAGTGACCGCTAGCTGACCTGGCCACAAAAAAAAACACGCACACACACACACACACACACACACAGCTATTTGCGTAACACACGCAACCGCACTATGACAATCTATTAATGTGACCAATACTACCGTTACATTTTTTTTACACTTTGAAATAAAAAACCAACTCAAATATATGTAAAACTCGACAATCAACTTCAACTTTTATCCTTCTATCATTTTTTTTCCTTTACATTGTTGATTGGCGAAAACCGATCAGGTTTCTTAGTTCGTTAAGAATCAGACAGGTTTTAGAACCACCGAACTATAAGATTCTGTCAGTTCTTGCTACCCTGCCACCTTCACCATTCATAAGTAGCAACACAACTATGCAGTTTGTCAGTAGATTAAATTAACATACCCTGTGCCCTTACCCCCCCCCCTTCCCAAACCCAACCCAACTCCAAAATAACTCTGGGCTAATTTTAAAATATTCGCAATGCTGATAACGAATTCAGAAATGTTGTTCGCTCAGATTTTTTTTTAAAATCGTTTTTGACAGTTTTTCTTTGAATTTAAGTTCGTCTATTTTGTCTGTTAGCATATTTCTTGATAACTATTATTGAAGAATGAAAATAAAATCAATATATTATCTTTACTTATTAGTATACCTGTCAATGCCGAATTCTCGCTTGCTTAGGTTTAGGAACAAAGTCCCCTACCACAGAATATTTATTATACAAAAAAAAGGCATTGCTATTTAAAAGATCCTCTTCCACAGAATATATATATACCAGAGAAAGCGAATCGCTGTTGAAATATTCTCCAACATTGACCAAAAAATTAGCGTAGCACCTACATACTGATACACGTTAGCACAATAACAACAAATATGGCGGCATGCGGAAATATTCATTTAAACTGACGATGCCTTTCTGTTAAATAATTTATATTCTGTGCCAGAAACTCGAGTGTAATCAATTATTTAGTTTTATTGTTTTCCTCAGTTTTTCTCAGGGTATCTCGTTATTAATAAACTATTTATAACATAAATTAATCGAAACGTTTTCTTTCAATACACATTTTCTATCATTATTTCCATTGTTGCTGTTAATGTCGCTCTATCTGCTGCATGTATTACTCTATTTATTTTTACCAGTCTGCCGGTATTGCTGTTTGCTTCTGTTTTTCGCAAATGTCTTTATGTCCATCCTACAGCTCTATCTTTATGTCCATCCTACAGCTCTATCTTTCATTTGGTCTCTTTTCAAGCATAATTGTCTGAAAATTATAGCATTTTAAAGTACATTTAGTCTAGTCTCTATTAAAGTTCTAGATATTCATACTATGCAAATTACAAGATCCACTAAATTAGTTTAACCCTTCGGTCTCAGAGCAGTTCTCATAGGTTAGCCGGGCGACTGCCTAAGCCCCCCCCCCCCGCCCTACTTCATGGGGATCCCTGTCTGGATTTAATGAGCCACTAAACATTGAAATATATGCACTTTTTGAAATCCCGGGCTGAAATAATTTAACAGTTGGGTGGGGTAGGGTCTGTCGAAGGAGGCTCCGATTTTCAAGGATTATCAGGGGCCCAATATTTGGACATAGTTCACGAGACTGTGGTTGATGGGGACATTAAATTAAATACCTGGGACTGTGTTTAAGTTTTCAAGGGCACCAGAACATTTCACAGTTTTGATATGGAGGGAAGTCCATTTTACTGACTTTTTGACTCAGTGGCGCGAGGTTTGAGCAGGCACCTCACGTAGAAGGCTACATGTTCGAATCTCCATAGCTAGATATGTGCTACTTGATGTCTCCATAGCTAGATATGTGCTACTTAATGTCTCCATAGCTAGATATGTGCTACTTGATGTCTCCATAGCTAGATATGTGCTACTTGATGTCACCATAGCTACATATGTGCTACTTAATGTCACAGTTAGTCTCAGTGGAAGGTAGGTTACTTCTGATGTCACCACGAGCCTCACAGTCTCAGATTCTTGAACATTCTATCATCATGACCTAATGGCAATCAATCATAACATTCAGTCAGAAGGACCTAATGGGAATCAATCATAACATTCAGTCACAAGGACATAATGAGAATCAATCAGAACATTCAAGCACAAGGACCTAATGGGAACCAATCAAAACATCCAATCAATAGGACCTAACGGGAGTCAATCAGAACATTCAGTCACAATGACCTAATGGGGACTAATCAGAACATCCAATGGTATTCGTCACAATGGTAGATCCTTGTTAACACAGTCCTTAACTAACTCCCTTTCGTTTAAGACACCAGGTCACATTCTTTATAGTGTGTGTGTGTGCGCCTCTGTAAAGGAAGCCACAGATGTCCTTACGATAGCATCACGTGACACAGGTGATATATTTACCTTCACTCCTCGTGTGAGTGACACCGTCTGTTAGGAGGGAGGCGAGGGTGGTAATAATGTCAGGTGAGATAGGAGCTCCACCCCGTGTGGGATTACCCTGAACACAAATTTCTCATTGTTCTCACATGAGATTCTCCCAAACTATGAACATATACGTATACATATTTTTATTTCAAGATCTTATATATATATATATATATATATATATATATATATATATATATATATATATATATATATATATATATATACTAGTTGCAAGTACCCGGCTTTGCCCGAGTTTAAAATAAGGTTTTCTGTTTACCTTCTGTTTTCTCCCTACCCCCTCTCTCCCTTCCTCTCTCTCTCCCTCCCTCCCTCCCTCCCCCTCTCTCCCTTTCCCTCCCTCCCTTTCTCCCTCCCTCCCTCTCTCAAATCTCTCTCCGTCTCTCTCCCATCTCCCTCTCTCCCTCTCCCTCTCTCCACCCGTCCATCCTCCTCCCTCCTCCTTCCATCTCTCTCCCTCCCTGCCCCCTCTTTCTCTTTATCTCTTCCTCCCATTTCTCCCATCCTCTCCCTCTCTTCTTCCCTCCCCTCTCTCTCCCTCCCTCCCCTTTCCACCTCTCTCTCTCCCTCCCCCTCTCCCCCTTCATCCCTCCCTCATTCCCTCTCTCTCCCTCCCCTCACTTTTTATCTCTCTCCCTCCCCTCACTCCCTCCCTCCCCCCTCTCTCTCCCTCCCTTCCTTTCTCTCTCCCTCTCCCCCTGCTCCCTCTCCCCCCTACTCCCTCTCCCATCTCCCTCTCTCCCCCTCATTTTCTCCCCCCTGTCCACCCCCCCTCCCTCCTCTCTCCCCCTCCCGCCCTCCCTCCTACCCTCCTTTCCTCTCTCTCCCTCCCCCTGCCCCATCTCTCTCTCTCTCTCTCTCTTTATCTCTCTCTCTCTCTCTTATCTCTCTCTCTCCCTCCCCCCCTCTCTCTCTCTCTCTCTTTCTCTCTCTCTCTCTCTCTATATATATATATATATATATATATATACTTATTATTATGGTTTCACACTTCTTCTAAAATCCTTCTTCATTCCTTTACCTTCCTCAAACTGTACACATCAGAGAGCATGAAAAAACATCAACAATTCTTTGCATCACAAAGGCACAATATAGCACCAGCGCGCAAGTTCTATTCGATCATAGGGAAATGACGTCACAGAGGAATTTTATTTATGGCGCCGTCGAGATTACTTTAATATAGTAAAATACTAAAGTAAAAAAAAATTAATAACAATTAAACTACCCATCGATATGAAACGAAACCTGTCCTATAACCTTCCCCATGTAATTATATGTATGTGTAACAAAGTTCACGTTATTTGTTTGTCTGGATCTTGAATTATAAGGGAACAGACAGACAGACAGACAGACAGACAACGAATGCGTCTTATAAGTATAGATATATATATATATATAATCTATTCTTACCTAATCTAATCTATGTATCTATATCTATATGTGTGTGAGTGCGTGAGAGCGTGTGTGTGTGTGTGTGTACCTTTTGGGTTGATTTGCTAAGCATGGACTCTGGACTAATTGGCCTTCACTTCAATCTATGTAATATTTAGAATACTAGCTGTACCCTGAAAAACCATTGCATAGAGTTATATTCCCTTAGGTTGATGAGTAGGCTAGGTTATTTTTGGTTTCTGACACATCCGATTTTTTCATGATTGTATTACAATTTAAAGATGAAATATGTTATAGAAATAAACAAAAATATTTTAATGAAATCATTTCACATTTTGGCCTTTAGGTTTCATGTTTGAAAACCTCAAAAAACTATTCCAAAACTGTAGATTTAAAAAAAAAAACGTGTATCGAATCTAATCGCCGGAAGACGCCATTTTGAATTCTTGATATCTACTTTCGAAATAACGCAGACGCGAGACCGCTATTATTTATATAGATTTATGGGTGACCTACACTTATGACAAGATAGCCACTAAAAAAATTGAACTGTATATTATCAATTATTACCATGGGTTTGTTAAGTCGTGGAACTCCATCGAAGAAAAAGTGCATAAGGCGAAATAAAAAAAAATGTTTAGATGGCTTTAATATTATCTCTTTGAATATGACTATACACACAAAACAGTTTTCTTTAATTGAACATTCCTTTATTAGTATATCTCAAATTCTGAAATAATACATTTACATTCATTGCACCATCGAATTAAAGGTTTCTCTCCTATGCCCAACAAATATCATAACAAAGTCTTAGTGAATAACCTCAAATATTTATTGAATAGCAATATACGCAAATCAATTCAAGAAGCATGGAGTGATCTGCATTTAGTTACCTGTGTATGTGACCTAAAGATATCTTAGATATGAAATACACAGTTCTAAATAAACAAATAACTCACAATTCTAGTACATTACAAACGAATTCATTGTCTATTTAATTGAAAGCCGGTCTGCACTCTTTACCTGTTTTTCATGAGAAAGCCCTCCATGGCTTAAATGGAAAAGGGAGTGTATTTATATGTATTGTTAATGTTATTAAATTATTATCTCTTTGTGATCTAAGGTAATATAAAATAAACAAAACTGCCTGCAAGGTGTGTGTACCTGTCAGTAACAGATATTACACTGGATATCAATGACATCACCAGAACTCCCTCATTATGTAATTCAACTGCTTGTTGTTGTGTTCGTTTGTGTCACAAAATAAGGGAGTTGCCGTAACATCATCTCAAGATCTCCCCCCCCCATCCATCTCATTATGTGACAGTAACTCGAGTTCATCTTGTATTAACTTCTATCTCTCATAATGTGACAGTAACTCGAGTTCATCCTGTACCAACTTCTTGCTCCCATAATGTGACAGTAACTCGAGTTCATCCTGTACCAACTTCTTGCTCTCATAATGTGATAGTAACTCGAGTTCATCCTCTACCAACTTCTTGCCCTCATTATGTGACAGTAACTCGAGTTCATCCTGTATTAACTTCTTGCTCTCATTATTTTTTGCCTGTTTACTTGATATCCAAAGTTTCATCATGTTTTTACTTTAAGGTGATATTTCGAAAGTGTAATTTTATATTTTGTGTTAGTTGATCACAGTTGGAGGTTTTCAAATTGTATATAGCGACATTCAATTTATCCCATGGTGCCTCTGTTGCCATTCCACTATAGGCTATGGTGGGGGATGAAATAAGGGCACCATATAAACCGCTCCATTAGTGATTTATCGGATCTACGAGATTTCATGCATATTGGGACTTCACACACACACACACACACATACACACATCACACACACACAGGGCCGTTTTAAGGTCATCGTAGGCCCTAGGCACTTTCAAAGTCGTAGGCCCTTCCCATCTTCATTTTTAATATTTTTCAAGAATGCACCCGCACTTCTTTGTGATTTGAAATCTAAATAAACTTTTGAGGACATCATATGTGACTTTGCTAAGACATTGAGCCGAAAAGTTAAAATACTGTAATTTACAGATCTGCAGCTTGACGTGCTCATCTCACACGGTTATATATAGTTACTTTAATATAAACATTATTAAATTTTATTGGCATTCTGAACTTGTTTTCACTTTATTTTTGGCTTTCGTAGGCCCTTGATAAGTCCGTAGGCCCTAAGCACAGTGCCTATTGTGCCTAGTTGATAAAGCGGCCCTGCACACACACACCTTCAGTTCAGCGAGCATTTCATTTATCTTCAATATGCACACACCACACACACATAATACCTTATGAAATATTCAAAGCCCCCCCCCCTTCCGCCCCTCCCTATGAATGTGGATAACAGTTCACGGGCAGCACCGCTGATAAGATAAGTGTTGATAAGTATAATGATTAAAGATGATTTATTTTTCAAGCATGTCATGAAATATATTGAAAGGACTGAAAATATTAATCCCAACATTCGCTCAACGGAAAAAAAAAACAGTCTTAAACTTCCTGCTACAATTTTAAACTTTCTTCAAATCGTTTCGGCCGCCATCGACTCCAAGCTCAGAGCGTCTTCCATTGAATCACCATTGCTCTTTTTTTCTTTCTTTTTTATTCACTAGTTATTGTGAAACTGATTATCACGTGTTCTCTTACTTTGTAAAACAACCCATGAAGCGGCTCTAATTCATGGCCGCTCCTGATCTATTCAAACATTGTATGGAAGATGTGTAGTGTGTTGGGGGGGGGGGGGGAATGGGGCAAGGTAAATGTGCAGGTAACTTCTTTGCAACAAAAATTGACGTCATCGTAGACCGAGCACTTAGAAATACCCGTGTCGTGGTGACGGTTTTGTACTACGGGCCACGGCAGGGGAGGCAATGGCTTTCCAGAAACTGTTGTAGGCACAAGGACTTTCCAGAAACTGTTGTAGGCACAAGGACTTTCCAGAAACTTTTGTAGGCACAAGGACTTTCCAGAAACTTTTGTAGGCACAAGGACTTTCCAGAAACTTTTGTAGGCACAAGGACTCTCCAGAAACTATTGAAAACACAATGATTATCCATAAACTGCTTTAGGCACAATGACTTTCCAGAAACTGTTGTAGACTTAAGTGTGCCTTTCACAAGATAATGGATTCAAACAGGACATTGCATCTTGTTGGTCTGACTTACGACCATATTGCCACCTATATAAACACCCGTTACGGTTCGCCATCGGTGAACTAATGCAACAAACCATCATTATCTATATGTCAATTTAGATTGATACTGTCCAATTGTAACACATTTCGTCTTGAATCTAAAATTGTTTTTGTATTTCAACATCCAGCAACATCTATTTCCGAGTTATTTTGTTTCGGAATCTATTCAATTGCTCTTTTACCAAGGTATGCCATTTATAAGTAATCTCCTCGTAATGAATGTTTCTTTGATTGTGATTGTACCAAGTTTTTCTTTTTATGATACATTTTATGATACATCTTTCTGTCTTAAAAAAAAGAAAGAACTACCTAGTGTTTATTCATTATTCGACAATTCCACAGATTCCCTTCACATAACAGTATTTACCACCGATCAGAGATTCCCTTAACATAACGACATTTACCACCGACTACATATTCCTTAAAAATAACGGTATTTTCCACAGACTAGAGATTCCCTTACACAACGGTATTTACCACCGACTACATATTCCCTTAACATAACAGTATTTTCCACCGACTAGAGATTCCCTTAACATAACGGTATTTAATTCGAACGACTTTTGAGAAATTAGGATTTACAGGTATAACTTGTATGATATATATATATATATGTGTGTGTGTGTGTGTGTGTGTGCCCGTTGCTGAAATATAACATTTAATAATTTATTGACTTCCCTAATGTCCACTTAACACTCTATCTATCTATCTATCTATCTATCTATCTATCTATCTATCTATCTATCTATCTATCTATCTATCTATCTATCTATCTATCTATCTATCTATCTATCTATCTATCTATCTATCTATCTATCTATCTATCTATCTATCTATCTATCTATCTATCTATCTATCTATCTATCTATCTATCTATCTATCTATCTATCTATCTATCTATCTATCTATCTATCTATCTATCTATCTATCTATCTATCTATCTATCTATCTATCTATCTATCTATCTATCTATCTATCTATCTATCTATCTATCTATCTATCTATCTATCTATCTATCTATCTATCTTTCTTTCTCTCTCCCTCTCTTTGTTTCTATCTATCACTCATTATCACTATACACGGGCATGCATACACACACACACACATACAAACTCACATACACATAAACACAACCTACTTCAATGTCTCTGTCAACTCAACCTGCCATTGGTGTGGGAAGTTGAAAGCTGCTGTGTGCATTTTGCAACAAGAAAAAGTCTATAAATAACAACAAAATAAATGCGGGGAGGGTGGTGGTGGGATCGATCAATGACTTATAACAGGAGCCTATAAACATACACAACACACACAAGTAGTACACGAATAATACACAACACACACTCACACACAACCTGAACACCAATAATACAAAACACACACACTCACACACTAACACATCTATGAGGCTAACAATTCGCGTAAACAAAACACACCTCTGCTATAGGTGCGTATGGCTACTTCAATCAATATCGAAATCTGTGGTCGAAATGCTATTCGTAATGCTATTCACAAGGATGAAAGTCGTTCAAGCAGGCAATAGATTTATGAGGTTAACCTACTCTTAGCTGCAAGATGGCGATTGGCTATGTGAGAGATGTAAACAAAGCCTGTCACCTAGATATGTGCTTAAAAAAGAGATAAATTTTATATGAAATAAAAAAAAATTATTATTGAACTGTCTCAGTCCACCTATAGATCCACATTCTCAACGAAACATTGGTATGTGACTTTTTAAGAGTCATAGAACACACATACATAACAAACTTTAGAATTTATAAACTTCAGATGAAGTAGACTTTATTTCTTCTGACACATTTTATAAAATAAAAGACTTCTGTAAGTTTTTTTTTTAAAGTTAGTACTCTTTTGTTTTTTTTTTAAATAGAAAGTATCAGTCAGATATTCAGATAATCAGTTAGTCAGATATTCAGATAATCAGTTAGTCAGATATTCAGATAATCAGTTAGTCAGATAGTCAGATATTCAGATAATCAGTTAGTCAGATAGTCAGATAATCAGTTAGTCAGATAGTCAGATAGTCAGATCAGATATTCAGATAATCAGTTAGTCAGATAGTCAGATAGTCAGATAATCAGTTAGTCAGATAGTCAGATATTCAGATAATCAGTTAGTCAGATAGTCAGATAATCAGTTAGTCAGATATTCAGATATTCAGATAATAAGTTAGTCAGATATTCAGATAATCAGTTAGTCAGATAGTCAGATATTCATCAATCAGTTAGTCAGATAGTCAGATATTCAGATAATCAGTTAGTCAGATAGTCAGATATTCAGATAATCAGTTAGTCAGATAGTCAGATACGTTGAACTTGAAAGTAAAAAAAAAATGCACGTCTTTAGAATTGACTCATTTGTTTGAGAAAAATAAATACCACATGAAGTGGCTATTTTAGGGTCTTTTTAGAACTGAGCTAAACAGGATGTTAAAGAAGGGTGTCTTGATAGGGAATGATCCTATTACTGGTTGTAAACATAATGTTTATAGTAAAGGTCGTTGGGCACCGGGGGTGGGGGGGGGTAAGATAAGCAATGCCGTATCAACAACTGTGATATTACACCTCCATTTATCTGTAAATTAGATACGTTAAAATCTTACACTCTGTAATGTTGATTTTTTTACTTTTTACCTTCGTTTTCTATACATTTGATCAATCAAATGTTGCATTCTCTAATGCGGATATTTGACTTTATACATAGTTCTTATTATAGATTATGTGTAGATTATCGTACACTAGATGGCATCGAATTCATAAGTAGTCAATATATATTTAAAAAAAAAAAAACAAAAATACTGTATAGATCTCTTTTTTCTTCTCGGAACACTTGAAGAGGCATCACTGAATTCCAGGTGTTCCACAGACCACAATTTGAGAAACACTCATATAAACATCTGATTGTCTTCTGACAATCATTCAGAAATGCTGATTTTTTTTTCAAAGTATCAAATCAACTTTTAAATTTTACGTCAGGCACAACGATGAGGTGGACCCGTAAAGCTGAACTTTGAACCCATTTTCAACCCTAACCCTAATGGGCCTCTTTCTATTTAGGCCCAATATTTCTTCTGCGCCCTGGGTTCAATCAACCTTGACCCGTCTCTGTTCTACTATTGTAAGACGACATGTTTCACAGGGATCCCCGCTACTGTAACTACATCGCACACCTCTGATGACCACAACTCCAAGCGGTCATCCACACATTTGAAACAAAAAAACAGTACCGGGTTCTATTCTTTCAATTTCCTGTGTCAACCAGTTTATCAGATATACCTGTCCATCACACCTTCACGTAACGAAGTTTACCAGGAAAGAGATAGGAGTACACAATTGTATTCTAAATTTAGGTTTTGAACCAGTCTTGTGTATATTGGTTAGTTGTTTCAGGTGCATCTGTCCTTTTAAGTGCATTTGTCCTTAGTTGACATTTTTTAAACCCGATTGTCGCGGAGGACATCTTTTAACACAGTGACTGACATGCCTCGCTAATGGAGATTATCTTGTCATTTAAATGTAAAAAAAAAATAATTAAAGACACCCAAAGCCTAGAATTTGTCTAAGGTAACTTCTACCTACTTTCTTCAAAAAGTCACCGAAAGGATAGCAAGGCAAATGATGATATTATTTTTTTAAAAAGTAACTAGAGAATCAGTCCTAATATATTTAAGGGGTAAAATGGATAATAAATATCTCTTAATAAGGCACCAGATGATAATAATAATAATGATAAAAATCCACCATATTGTCAGCATGACGTGTGTTGATATGTTAAACAGAAAATAAAACCCAGCTGTGACACAGACCGTGACAAATTCTAAGAAACCTGCAGCCTCAGTCTACACTACTCTACACCTTGACATTTTCTAAGGAAAAAAAAAACCCAACCTATATTCCCCCTCCACACTAAAGTCCACAAATTTCGACCACTCCCTCTAGAACAGATTAAAAAGAAGAAAAACCCCACTAGGTGTGGATGTATCGAGACACCGCTTAACAGTTTTGTAGCGAGGCTGGGATACAATTGCGTGATAACTCTCTTGCCTGTACACCGCGAGGTTTCAACTCACTGTTGTTAAAACAAACAAAACAAGCTTGAGTAGTTTATTTCCCTTTACCTGTACAGCGACTGTCTTATCTACCCTTTATCTCCTAGAGGATTGCACCGAGGATTAACTAAATTTTGTCTTCTATCCGTTGGATATCTCTGCAGGTTAGTTGTGTCATTCTATTGATGTTACGTAGAGAGTCTATTGTTGTTCTATAAATACAGTGACGAGATTAAGTATTAATACGTGTGAGTTTTTAGGTGAAATGAGTGGAGAAAGTTTGAAATTTTGTGGGCCAATAGAATTTCATATAAGTTTTTTTCCCTGAGAAAATAGTATTTGCAATATACAGGGATTTAGTGTATATGGCTGCGGTGTGATAGTTCTGGATAAAATATCAGTATTTATAGACGAAGTACCAGTTACGTAGCGAGCTTAACTCGCGCCGGGGACGCAAAACATTTTAGCGCCCCCCACCCCATTCGATAACCCTTTAATATTATATGTAAAACATACCATTTGGCGCCCCTTTGTGAGTAGAACCCGGGGCATGATGTCCCTTTGCCACTGTGAAGTACTTGAAATAGTACTGTTGTTAAGTGATGTACATATCAAAGCCGATAATTCTTTAATAAGTTCCCTTTATATTATATATACTCAGTTTCAATTTACATTATAATTATATTGAATAAAATCACTTCTAACTTTTTAAAAAAAATTAACAAATTTCCATTTCCTAAATCCTATCAGTACTAAAAAGCTGCCACTAGACGTCTGCTTAAATTTTACTAACTTGCCAGGATTTTTATACAACTTATAACAGATAGTGGCCAAAAAATATACCATAAAAAGTGACTATCATTAAAATATAAGTAAATTATGATAACAAGTATTCATACGCATATAATATAAAAAGCAAACAAAAAAAACCCGCAAAGAAAAATAAAACAAATAAAAAAACAACAACATTGCAAGTTTTATTTGCACCATAGCCGTAGAAAAACGTTCCCTCTGTTACAAGTGACGCAGACGTCAAACGTTCACCGTCAGGGCAGATAACATCAAAGTGACAGATGTGTCTTATTGAGGGTGTGTTATAAGGACACTTAAATAGACCCAACTTTCTGGAGTGGTTGAAGAGTATTTATTTATTTGTCATCAGGCTCAAAAGATATGTCATTCAAATGTTCAGTTCAGTTCAATGGTGATAGTTATAACTGCAGATAATACTCAAAGGGAAATTGTGTCTTGCTTTGTGAACTACTGATTTTTTTATTGTTGTTTTTTTAAAAGTTGAGCTATTTCGTTAAACGATCATAAAAATGAATATGTGATGAAATGAAGAAGACTGTATTGTGACAATATTAGTATGGGTGAAAATATGAACTCTGATTTGATTTAATTATCAAATATCTATAAGACAGTTGCTATCACTTCGAATTTTTTCGTTTCATACCCGCGTCATTGCTCAAGGTGCGATGGTCATGGAGGTACTATGAGACCGCGGTTCTCAACCGGTTGTACGGGTACCCCAAGGTATACGGGAAAGGGGTACGAAGCCACTGACAATTTTCTACATTAAAAAAAAACCAAGAGTTTGAAGAAGGTCAGCGAGAGCGCTCTCACCAAACGCCCAAATATCACATTAGAAAGGTGAGTAAATTCCATTTTGAAGAAAAGTACGTTTATTCGCGAACTAACGTATGAGAGGGGGATCCAGCAGACATACACATCTTTTGAGGGTGCAGTCGCGATAAAATCTGAGAACCATTGCTATGAGACCATCTAACCATCCCCCTTCCACTCACTTCCCAAGAGACAATCAGAAAGCGGCATTGTTGTTGACTGGTGTCATCAGGACTCGAACCCAGTACATATACATGACGGGGGGGGGGAGGCATGGACTTGGCCCGGAATCGGTCAATACACGAAATGTGTTGTCAGTCCAGTCATCCGGACGTCTTACTGAATTATACCATTGGCTGAATATGTAGATATTTTATAACGTTTTTAAAAACTGATTTACGTTTACGTGACATTCTTATCTCAAGTATCAAGTCAGTAGCGTGGGAGGGGTTCTGTGGGTTGTGCTTTCATACAGAGCGACGAATTAGAAAGTGTGGCGTTGAAAGAGTGCTGTAATATCCTTTTGGGACATTTCAGATTCAGAGTAGGACGCCAAAAATGTTACTCATTCAGGGCGCCACTGGAGTATTGTCACTTCATCTTGTTTAGTCTCTCAATGTCCACTGGAATATTGTCACTTCATCTTGTTTTAGTCTCTCAATGTCCACTGGAATATTGTCACTTCATCTTGTTTTAGTCTCTCAATGTCCACTGTAATATTGTCACTTCATCTTGTTTAGTCTCTCAATGTCCACTGGAATATTGTCACTTCATCTTGTTTAGTCTTTCAATGTCACCAGCCGTGACAATGTATTTACTGCCACACGAGGCGATATGTCCCGTGCACTTTTAAGCAGATCGTTGATTCATTCAACTAAACAACGGGGCGAACTTGACCTCAAATGAAAGTCCTTTACGATTCATTCATTCATTCATTCAGACTTGCTTGAAGTGTAAAAACGAATGGATTGAAATGTCAACATGGCTTATTTCAATTTAATTATTCAGTGCGGCTGTTGTATTTCTCCAACACGAAGTACTTGTTTTTATGATAGTGTTGAGTTGTTTTAATTAAGTGTAAACAAACTGCATCTAAACAAGGCGCTCGATAATGTCATCTCTCTCTCTCTCTCTCTCCCCCTATCCTCTCTTTTCTCTCATCCCACGCTACTCCTGAAAAAATCGAAATAATGTCCGTGTTGTGATTCTAAATGTTCTATATTAAAAATCGAAACAATGTCTATGCTGTGAAACAATGTCCGTGCTGTGAAACAATGTCCGTGTTGTGAAACAATGTCCGCGTTGTGATTCTCAATGTTCTATTTTAAAAATCGAAACAATGTCCGTGTTGTGAAACAATGTCCGTATTGTGATTCCCAATGTTCTATATTATGGGCAAGAGCGGGGTACAAATATTTTATAAAAGTATTAAGGCCTTTAAAGATCTTAGTCCGGCATTGACCGAGATAAATGATTTATCTGATTTATAATTGTGTGAGATTCGGTAAGGCTCACAATGTTACGGTTAGAAGACCTCAGTTGAAACTGTGTGCTGAAGGTCTATAAAGCTAAGTGCTAACCCTAACCCTTATGTTAGTTGGGCGTTTTGTTTTAATTAGTGAAGATACCGTTCTTTTATAAGTCATCGTACCTGAGCCACCTTAAAGCTTGTGCATACCTGGGGCCACCTTAAAGATTGTACCTACCTGGGGTCACCTTATCCACTGGAAAGGCATATTAACATTTATTATGGCCACATAGAAAGCTTATAACTGGCAAAAGCTGGAATAGTCAAATGATGGTCAAAGTACAATGTAACATTATTATCATCCGGAGAAACTGATGACAAAAAACTTGCTGATCCCAAAGGTAATTAACCAAAAGAAAGGACTACTTCAACTGGTAAAAACTTTTACCATGATTTCTATTCATTTATTTTGTCAGTTTATATAACCAGTATGTCTATACCCATTCCATTAGTTTTGAATTTTCTTTATTAATGTATAGTTATCTTACTCCACCTAATCACAATAAAATCACCACTTCCAGCAGTATTATATACTTTAATGCTATGCATAGAATTAGTTAATTTATCTTTAAGTTTTCTAAAATGTTAAAGAATATTTATAATGGGAATCCTAATACACTGCAGAAAGTATATACATATATATTTTTTAGACGGTGGCATAACATGCATGTGTTTTTTATTTCACATAGTTGAAATATTTACTTTCTAAATGTATAACTTTTATATGGCGTAGTCCAATATTTTCATCTGAAATTAATTTTTTTTCTTCTTCAGAATGCTCTGTTTGGAGTCCCACCATGAGGGCGAAAATGTAGTGTACAGACCATACCATAATGCCAAAGTTTTAGTCATGAGATTTCAAAAAAGCTTTCTAATGCATCGAAGAAGCAAAAACTTGGTCCAAACGTATTCTATGTTGCAGTTTCTATGACTATTATCACTAAGCAACTGAGAATTTCATTCAAAGCATTATCTGATGTGAATTTGATCAGCTGGTTATTTATTACATTTGTTCATCCAGAATTAGATGGCATGATTTTAATTTGTTAAATAAAGATGTTAACTTCAAACAATTCATTTATATAAAAAAATTAATTATTTTGAATCTCAACTTATTCACTGAGAAAAGAAATGAATCTTTGACTGTCCATTAATAATATTTTGTCAGGTGTTAACTCACTGATATTTGAGATTATAATTGTTTGGAATACATTGTGATGTATAGCCTATGATTTAATATCAGAAAATTTATTTTGCTATTTTTTTATCACATTATTACATTTTTTCTTTACACCTCTTTACAGTTTTATATATCCAGGTCTGATTTAGTTTGTGCAACTTTTACATTTTAACTATTTACTTTTTAAAAAAAATACATTTGAAAATCCTCTTATCAATTTAATTTTAAAATTTAAACCCATTTACAAAAAAAAATATAAAAAATGTATTTTTTTAACTGCTGGATAAACATGGAAATCAAAATTGTAAAAAAACTTGAAACATTTATTTATCTTATTTTATTAGTTTAGAGAAAAATTCTTTGTTAACTTGGCTGATGCTGTACATAACTAATGCTATAATGAAATCCATAGCTTGAAAAAAAAAAAATTGCATGGCTTATTTTATAAAGTTGTAAGCATCTGCATAAGAAATTTAAAAACCTAACAAACCTGTGAAGGTTTGAATCATTCAATTTATATCCAAATTAGAAAACCCTAGGTCTGAAAAATATTAGGAATGTGTATACCTGATTGGTAGTTAATTCTTTTAATTTTGTGAACGTTCGACTCAAGACAACAGTTGTAATAGAAATGTTTAGTGGTTTCTAATTATGATTGACAATAGATCCAACAAAATACATCAATAATTTGGAAACAGATATTTGTTGAGTTAGATAATTGATACAGATCTGATATTTTCTGGCTGTATATTGTATATAAGCAAAGATATATGATCTACTGGCTTTGTGATAATAATTGTTGTAAATACAATATATCTTTTTCTCACCAGTACATATATAGTACTTTTTATTACATGTGTTGTGACTGTTTAGTTTATCAGTTGATTCTATTGGCTCACTATGAACAAGAAGTTTGAAAATAGAAATATTGTTCAATAATAATAATTTCCATTTTTTTTTTCCAAGTTGTTAAACTTTACTTCATGTACTCTGAAATTATTTTATGATTTTTAAAAATTTGCTAGGCTTAAACTATTTCATTATGTTCTGTTTTTTTTAATGACAGAGAAAAAAATACTTTCACAATTAATTTCTCTTTAATATACTTTTTCCTTAGCACTTTTTTAAAAATGAAACTGTTTTTTTTTTATCCAGTTGTTCAATCTTTCCTTATATTTTTGTATTAACCATATCTTTTTTATATTCTAATGTTTGATGTGTTCAAAATAAAAGTATTTTTTGTTTTTAAATTTTGTTCTGTCTGTGACTAATTATGGTTTTGAAAAATAACACTGATCAAAAAATTTATGTCAACAGAATCTCTGCGTGTATATCTCTGCGATAACATATTCCTCAAGATGTATCAATTCATATCACAATATTTTATTGAATACAATTAGATTTGTGTGTGTGTGTGATATTTTAACACTGACTTGTGATAAATAAATAATTTTGTGGAACTATCTTACAAAATTTTTTTTTAATACTGTTATTATTACAACCTTTAATTTGTCAACATTTGATGAGTCTGTCTCACCAACATCAAGATTTAAAATACATTTCATACATCCTTGTATTTATTGATTACTAGTTGACCTTACCATTATGTCATCCGTTCAGGTCTTTGTTTCTTTATTGAAATCATTTATTTATTAAACTTTATTTGAAGAAATATTTTATACTTTCTATCATATGAAATTTTTACTAATTTAAACTTTTTTTTGACAAAATGATGTAATAAAATATATGGGCAATCACTCACAATGGATTATTCAAAATCACAAATTGTATTGCTCTATTTTTAAAACAAAAAAAACATATTCTAAAAGGTCTTAGCGAATTTTTATTTTTGTAATTATTTTGCTGACCATAGTAAAGATATCAAGTGTCCAGGCCTGGGACATTTCTACTCTTTTTAAATGTTCAGATAGTCACCATGACTGTACGGCTCATTGGTGCTAGAAATGTCTGAGACCATTGGCTTGTGAAAACTAGATTGACATTATTTGTATATACATTTTTAAAAAAACCTGTATGTTTTGTGACACTATTCATATACACGGCCAGTTCAAAATCATTCTACACTGAACAGTGGTTTTACATAATCAATGTATTCTATTTTCTTAAAATCAATGAAATTCATTTAATTTTGTTCTGTTTTATTACATTCAAAACAGTTTGAATATTTGCAATAAGTTTATAAAAATTTTAAGCAAGCTCTCTGTGACTGTGTGTTGATGTCCTCTTTCCCAGTTAAAACAATAAAGTGTTTTTTTTAATAACTCACATATATTCTCTCATAGCTGGTGATTTATTGTTTTGATTCCTTTGAAATATATAATTTTACTTGATAAACTTTGAAAGAGATTTTGTGTACAAATTTTCAGTTGTAAAATATTGTTGTTGTTTTAGTAGTTCAAATATTTTCAGAAATAGAAACCCATGAAGTGCTTTAATTTTGTAAACTTTTTTTTTTTAATATTCCATTTTTTGTAACCACACAGCAATTAGTCATTGCCTTCATTTTATAGTTTTTTACTGAGACTTGTTCATTTTAGTTTTTATAATCACCTTTATTGTTTTATTTAAATTTTTATATCAAATCCTTCCCATAAATATTTTAGCTTGTATTTTTCTTGCTTTATCTTGATGAGCTGTTTTAAATTCAACTGTTGATAAATCCACTTATTAAAAAAAAATAAAAAAAATAAGAAAACAATTCTACAATGATTTCTTCTTCCTGTGTGTATCATCATTTCATACTGCTTGGTTGTACCATACAATAGATCTTAACATTATCATAATAAAGAGATGTCTGTTTTTTTATCTGTTGACTACTCTACAACTAAATGTTGGTCTGTTTATTTTATTATGGACACATCCTCATGACTACCATTTTGATCGAACAAAAAAACAAAATGTTTACATTGGTTTTAGTGTTTGTTTTATTTTGTTTTGTACTAAATATTCTCTGTACCATTATCACCAGTTATTGTACCTTGGAGATCAAGGATAATACAAACAATTGTGTTCACCTTTAGTCTCTTAAACTACTGCAGTTATGGGTGTGTATATGTGTGCTTGGGGGGGGTTTAGAGATGTTTAGTAGTTTCCTTGCTTTAAAATAAAAAAAAAACTTTTATAAAAGCTGTTAGATGTAATCTCTAGTCATCATAAATACTCATAGTGATTAGCTAATAAATGTACTTCTTTCATAATGAAATACTCATAGTAATTGGCTGTAATGTACCAATTATAACAGGGAAATACAGTGATGAGTCCGCTGCAAACGGCGACCTTCTTCAAACCTTTTTTTGTTTTTACAGAGAACTATTTGTCATCACATATCCCTACATAACATGCCCCCCACAGTACCCCTGGTTAGGAACAGTTAATCTTTACTTTTAATTTCATGTTTCAATTGTGCACAAAAACTGGTTGGCAAAAAAAAAAAAAAATATGAATGTCTTCACTTACATTTAATTCATTTTTATGGGACAGTAAAGTTTAATGTGCATGTTGTCTAAAAAAGTTAAAAGCCAATCGAGTGGGTGCATTAGTTAAAGCCAATCGAGTGAGTGCATCAGTTAAAGCCAATCGAGTGAGTGCATTAGTTAAAGCCAATCAAGTGAGTGCATTAGTTAAAGCCAATTGAGTGGGTGCATTAGTGAAAAGGATTAAGGAGGACCTTATTAAAAGAATATTTTTTTAAACACATCCTAGGCTTAGATAAACATTACACATGTTGTGATCTGCTGGGAAAAATTATAAACATGTGAATTTAAACGGTCCTTAACAATTGAGAAGTTATCGAATTGTAGACTAGATCAGAGGTGGGCAATTCGGCTCCGGCCGGATATGAAAGGCGGAACGCAAACGTCCAGACTGAGACGGACGATACTTAACCAGCTGTCCATATTTTGGACATGTCTGCTCTAAGTTAACATTAAATTGGCCAATGAATACACCATGTTGATAGCTTGGCCATTGTTTTAAGTTACGGCAATATTGTTTTTCTGGAATGGTCATAGTGGCTGGTAGTTCACACAGGAAATCACTTAGGGGCCATGTTGAGCACAGGTTGGGTACCTCATTATTTAGATTACCTTAAATTATTTTAGACTGTTCAAAGGCAGATTTAAGGACGGGCACAGGGCCCCGGATATGTAAATTCGGCTCCGGCCGGATATGAAAAAATCAAATCCGGTACAGCCCTAAAAAAAACATCCCTTATGTGGTTTATGGAATTTCATCCTTACAAAAAATTAACACCAGATAAAACCTACTTCATTGATACTCGACATACTGTATATTAATTAGGCCCCATAGGGAAATATTGTCATTTTAGGTTACCTAGTATTTCATATAGATAAATTAAATTTTTGAATTTTGTGTTGTTGTTTTTAAAACAATTTAATAAGTAACTTGTTGATTATCAGTGTTAGTAACTTGTTGATTATCCAGTGTTAGTCACTTTGTTGATATCCGTGTTAGTCACTTGTTGATTACCAGTGTTAGTCACTTGTTGATTATCAGTCTTAGTCATTTGTTGATTACCAGTGCTAGTAACTTGTTGATTATCAGTGTTAGTAACTTGTTGATTATCAGTGTTAGTCACTTGTTGATATCCGTGTTAGTCACTTGTTGATTACCAGTGTTAGTCACTTGTTGATTATCAGTCTTAGTCATTTGTTGATTACCAGTGCTAGTAACTTGTTGATTATCAGTGTTAGTCAATTGTTGATATCAGTGTTAGTCAATTGTTGATTATCAGTTTTAGTCATTTTTTGATTATCAGTGTTAGTCACATGTTGATTATAAGTGCTAAACACTTGTTGATTACCAGTATTATTAATTTGTTGGTTATATGTGTTAGTAAATTATTGATTACACTGGTAAACAGTGATTTCATTGCCAGTGATATTTGAATCATTTTATACAAAGTCAACTAATACTTTGATTTAGAATATGTAAGTGCTTTTACAGATTGGCTCTATTTTACGAGAAAATTAAAATTAATTAAATAATCATGCACCGTGTTTGAAAATTGTCCAAGAATTGCATGAAGTAAAATAGTATACTAACAAATACTAGTGAAAATGTTTATAGTCATGCAGAATTTTGTTTAAAAGATATGTAATAGTGCTATAAGAGGAAAACATTTTCATTTGAAAAACTAATTATGTCTTACAATTAATTAATTAATATATTCAATTGTCTATGGTAATGCATTAGCAAATCGCTGTTTGCTCGACTTCCTTTTGTGTGTGTCGTTGGGACAATTGCGCTGGAGGCTCCAACAGTTGTCAGCCATAATATGCGTGTCCCATCTTCCTTGATATCTCTCCTCCATCACCCTCATATCCTGATGGAACCTCTCGCCCCTTGTTCCTCACTGAAGTCCCCAAGGATACCTGGAAATTTGTCTAAATGACTTATTGCAGGTAATGTACCTTGATGTTTATATTTGTTCCAATGTTTCTGAAGTTAGCGAGCATATCTTGTACCAGTTTTTCTTAATTCTCTGCTTTGTTATTACCTAAGAAGTTCCTGACAACTGAAACAAAACTGTTCCATGAAGAAACTTCAAGGTGATCCATGAAATCTGTAAAATTTTGATCGTTGATGAGTTTTCGAATCTGAGGACCGTCAAAATCCCAAAGCCTTAACAAATTGTTTCATAAATTAACCTAATTTGATATAAAGCGGTGGGAGAATGATCTTGTCAACCAGTGGCTTGTTGATGATATTTTCTTTACCTACAGTCATGGTTTCCCTTGCAGGCCATGTCACTCTTATCCAATGATCTTGCCTTGCTATCCCAAAGGCACATGAAGCACAGGTATTTTGTGCTATCCTGACTGCTGCCCAACCAAGAAGTTTACCATTTTTAGATCAACACAAATTGACCACTGATGCTCATAATAACAGACTTTTCTGAAATACTGTTTTGATATTCTCATACTCTTCTTTAGGTGTTGTTGAGTGAGCAATAGGAAGAGATGCGTAACGGTTACCATTGTGTATCCAGAACACATTTCAAGCTTCTGATGGAACTGTCTATAAAAAGACGCCAGTCTTTGGAATAGTAGTCTTGTAGTCCCATTTGGAGCAGAAATCCAAGGATGTCATTACAGTAAACAAGATCTTCCTCTTGGCTGAATTATGGAGAGAATAAACTCTTCTCTTTTCCGATAAGAAATTTTTAAAATTCTTGTTTGAGAAAATTTCTTTCATTGAGCCTGGACGCTAAAAGCTCAGATGTTTAGCTTGGGCATATTTTAGGTATCGTATCAGGTCATTGAGTTCTTCTTGACTAGATGGTTGAGGTGTTGAAGAACTTCCTTCATAATCGCTTCCATTTTTTTCACCTGCCAAAAACTCCAGATGGTGCCCCTCGTCAGAGTCCTGATGGTGAAAGCTCTAATCCACTAAACACTGTTATAGGAACTTCACTGCTATGTGGAATTGGTCTCCTTACAGATTCAAGATCAGCATAATCTGCCTTAGATTTCTTGTGGCGATTGAAGCCTTTAACATTCACAATACAAAAATAGCAATCACCAAAAATGGTCTTTTGGCTCTCGCCGCTACCATTGGTACACCTGAAACTTAGACTTTTTTCTTCTCATCTCATTTGTCCACTGCCGTAGTTTCTCCCACACAGATTTTGTAGACCTTGTGGGGAGCCCAAGACTTGCCTTGGTCTCCCAGCTTCACACCGAAATAAGCCAAATATGCCACTGCTGCAAAAAAATTCGATTATATTTCTTTGCTTTCTTAAATCATGCATTCTCCACAGATGTAACAGACTGTACATTCGGATTATGTTTGCAGCATCTTCGTGATGAACTCCTGATGTCTGTAGAAAGCAGCTTATAAAGGAGAAAAAACTAAACAAAGTTATAACTTGGTATAGTTAAATTAAACAACAGACACCAAACTTATTGCATTTGTTTTACACAAAGGGTACAATCATATTTTCAAGGGTGTCCAATATCTCAGAAACTAAAGCCAATTTAGCAAAAGCAGTGGCAGTTTTGAAATCAGCACCCATGAATTGTTATAAATTCATTCAAACATTCTTGGCAATTTGCACAATTTTCTTTTATTGGGCTGTGTTATCAGTGTTAGTAACTTTTTGATCAGTGTTAGTAACATATTGATTATCAGTGTTAGTAACTTGTTGATCAGTGTTAGTAACGTGTTGATTATCAGTGTTAGTAACTTGTTGATCAGTGTTAGTAACGTGTTGATTATCAGTGTTAGTAACTTGTTGATCAGTGTTAGTAACATGTTGATTATCAGTGTTAGTAACTTGTTGATTATCAGTGTTAGTAGCTTGTTGATCAGTGTTAGTAACGTGTTGATTATCAGTGTTAGTAACGTGTTGATTATCAGTGTTAAAGTAACTTGTTGATCCAGTGTTAGTAACGTGTTGATTATCAGTGTTAGTAACTTGTTGATCAGTGTTAGTAACATGTTGATTATCAGTGTTAGTAACTTGTTGATTATCAGTGTTAGTAACTTGTTGATCAGTAGTTAGTAACGTGTTGATTATCAGTGATAGTAACTTGTTGATCAGTGTTAATGTAACGTGTTGATTATCAGTGATAGTAACTTGTTGATTATCAGTGTTAGGAACATGTTGATTACCAGTGTTAGTAACTTGTATATCAGTGTTAGTAACATTGTTGATTATCAGTGATAGTAACTTGTTGATTATCAGTGATAGTAACTTGTTGATTACCAGTGTTAGTAACTTGTTGATCAGAGTTAGTAACGTGTTGATTATCAGTGATAATAACTTGTTGATTATCAGGTGTTAGTAACGTAAAAGTTGATTGTTCAGTAAAGTTAGTAACTTGTTGATCAGTGTTGGTAACGTGTTGATTATCAGTGATAGTAACTTATTGATTATCAGTGTTAGTAACATGTTAATTACCAGTGTTAGTAACTTGTTGATTTGATTTTCAGTGTTAGTAATTTGCTGATAACACTGGTAAACAGTGGAATTCATTGCCTATGATATTTGAATCAGATTATACAAAGTCAACTATGCTGATTTAGAATATGTAAGTGCTTTGGCTAGATTGACTCTATTTTTCGAGATAATTAAAATTAATGAAATAATGTATGCACCGTGTTTGAAAATTGTTAAGAATTGCATGAAGTAAAATAGTATACTAACAAATAGTAGTGAAACTGTTAATGGTCATGCAGAAATTTGTTCAAAAATATGTGTAATAATTGTTATAGAGGAAAACATTTTCATTTGAAAAACTAATTATGCTCCACTATTAATTAATTAATTAATATGTTTAGTGTCTATGGTAATGCATTAGCAAATCGCTGTTTGCTCGACTTCCTTTGTGTGTGTCGTTAAGTCAATTGCGCTGAGTGGGCTCCAACAGTTGTCAGCCATAATATGTGTGTCCCATCTTCCTTGATATCTCACCTCCATCACCCTCATATCCCGATGAAACCTCTAAATGATTGTTCCTCACTGAAGTCCCCAAGGTTACCTGGAAATTTGTCTAAATGACAGTGCAGGTAATGTACCTTGATGTTCAAATTTGTTCCAATGTTTCTGAAGTTAGCGAGCATATCTTGCACCCAGTTCTTCGTAATTCTCTCATCTGTTACTACCTAAAAAGTTCCTGACAACTGAAACAAAAATGTTCCATAAGAAGCTTTTAAGGTGATCCATGAAATTAGTAAAATTTCGATCGTTGATGTGTTTCCGAATCTGAGGACCGTAAACAAAAATCCCAGCTTCAGCTTCTCCAGGTTCAATCCGGGAAACGATCTGCCAGATTTGTCCAAAGCCTTAACAAATTAATTTTCATTAAACATAATTTGATATGAAGCGGTCCGAGAATTATCTTATTTTTGTCAACCAGTGCCTTGTTGATGATATTTTCTTTACCTACAGTCATGGTTTCCCTTGCAGGCCATGTCACTCTTGTCCAATGATCTTGCCTTGCCCTTCTATCCCAAAGGCACATGCAGCATAGAACATTTAATTGTATCTTGACTGCTGCCCAAGCTTAAGAAGTTTACCATTTTTTAGATCAACACAAATTGACAACTGATGCTCATAATAACGACTTTCTGCTATGAGTATTTTGATATTCTCATACTCCTTCTTTAAGTTTTGTTGAGTGGGCAATGAGGAAGAGATGCATAACGGTTACCATTGTGTAACAGATCACATTTCAAGCTTGTAGTCCCATTTTGGAGCAGAAGTCCAGGGATGTCATTACAGTAAACAAGATCTTCCTCTTGGCTGAATTATGGAAGAAAAACTTCTCTTTTCCGATAAAATGTTATTTTAACTTCTGGTTTGAAAATTTCTTTCATTGAGAGCCTGGACGCTTTAAAGCTCAGATGCTTGCTTGGACAGATTTCGGTCTCGTATTAGGTCATTGAGTTCATCTTGGCTGAATGGTTGAGGTGTTGAAGAACTTCCTTCATAATCGCTTCCACTATTTTCACCTGCCAAACTCCAGATCTTGCCCCCCGTCGGAGTCTGATGGTGAAAACTCTAATAATCCAGTAAACACTGGTATAGGAACTTCACTGCTATATTAGATTGGTCTCCTTGCAGATTCAAGATCAGGATAATCCCACTTAGATTTCTTGTGGCGACTGAAGCCTTTAACATTCACAATACAAAAATAGCAATCACCAAAATAGTCTTTCGGCTCTCGCCATACCATTGGTACACCGAAACTTAGATTTTTCTTCTCACCATTTGTCCACTGCCGTAGGATCTCCACACAGTTTTTTGCAGACCTTATGGGGGAGCCCAAGACTTGTCTTGGTCTCCCAGCTTCACACCGAAATAAGCCAAATATGCCTGCTGCACAAAGTCGGTTATATTTCTTTTTGCTTTTCAATCATGTATTCTATACACAGATGTAACAGAATCCATTCGGATTATTTTTGCAGCATCTTCGTGATGAACTCATGATGTCTTTAGAAAGCAGCATAAAAGAGAAAAAAATAAACCAAGTTTTAACTTGGTATAGTTAAATTAAACAAAAGACACCAAACATATTGCATTTGTTTTACACAAAGGGTATAATCATATTTTGAAGGATGTCCAATATCTCAGAAACTAGAGCCAATTTAGCAAAAGCAGTGGCAGTTTTGAAATCAGCACCCATGAATTGTTATAAATTCATTCAAACATTCTTGGGAATTCGCAAAAAAAATTTTTTGTTGAGCTGTGTAATCAGTGTTAGTAACGTGTTGATTATCTGTGCTAGTAAATTTTGATTACAGTGTTAGTCACTTGTTGATTATCTGTGTTAGTCACTTGTTGATATCAGTGTTAGTAACGTGTTGATTATCAGTGTTAGTCACTTTTGAATTAACATTGTTAATCACTTGTTGATTATCAGTGTTAGTACGTTGTTGTTTACCAGTGTTAGTCAATTGTTGATTATCAGTGTTAGTCACTTGTAGATTATCAGTGTTAATCATTTGTGGATTACCAGTTTTAGTCAGTTTTTGATTATCAGTGTTAGTCAATTGTTGATTATCAGTGTTAATCACTTGTTGATTACCAGTGCTAGTCACATGTTGATTACCAGTGTTAGTCACTTGAGAATTATCAGTGTTATTCACTTGTTGATCATCAGTATTATTAATTTGTTGATTATATGTGTTAGTAATTTGTTGATTATATGTGTTAGTAACTTGATCAGTGTTAGTAACGTATTGATTATCAGTCATAGTAACTTGTTGATTATCAGTGTTAGTCACTTGTTGATTACCAGTGTTAGTCACTTGAGAATTATCAGTGTTATTCACTTGTTGATTATCAGCATTATTAATTTGTTGATTATATGTGTTAGTAATTTGTTGATTATATGTGTTAGTAACTTGATCAGTGTTAGTAACGTATTGATTATCAGTCATAGTAACTTGTTGATTATCAGTGTTAGTAACTTGTTGATTACCCGTGCTAGTCACTTGTTGAATACCAGTATTAGTTACTTGTGAATTATCAGTGTTAGTTACTTGTTGATTACCATTGTTAGTAACCTATTGATTATCAGTGTTAGTAACATGTTTATTATCAGTGTTAGTAATTAGTTGATTATCAGTGTTAGTCATTTGTTGATTACCAGTGTTAGTAGCTTGTTGATTATCAGTGTTAACTAAGACTAAATTAGTATTGTGATACATATTTTACTCTATTGATATAATAATTTTACTTTATCATCCATCAAAAGAGATTAGTAATTTAGAAAAAAGTCATCAACTGGATATTGCATGTCTAAAAAATAAAAAAAGGTAAACAACTATTGACGGAAATACCCTCTGATGGAAGACACTTTATTTACTCACGTCTGCTCATTTCATTGATCTATGCCGTGTACGTTAATGTCGAGATTATCCTTTTTTAAGACGTTATGTTTCTAAAAGTTTACTGACTTAGAAAGATAATAGTAATAATTAATGGAAAAGATAAAATAAATAAAACTTTATTTTTTAATTTATTTGGCTAAGCAAAAACACGTGACTATACACAGATTTATGGACCTAATAAACAGTATTAGTATATTCATTGTAAGAAACTTACTAATTTAACTCAGATAGACAAAGTTAATAAAAAATGATTTAATGTATCATCGTATGTCGCTTTCTTTGCGGTAACTAGAGTATTCCAACGTCGTCGTACGATGTTGATACAACAGTTATCGGTTTTAAGTTCATCCGATTGGCGAAGGAAACGAGCGCCAGGGTCTCCTTCGACGGTGGGAGAGGTCATCGCGCCTCATCGGTTAGCTACCAACCGCCTCAAGCTGGGAAGACCCAGCCCGTTAGGTGCTGTCTCGTCATGGCTCACCTGCCCCACTGGGTGCGTGGGGACTAGAGATGCACTTCTCAAAACGTGGGCCAATAAACATACGCACAAGGCAAATTTAAGATAATAACTAACAAAAAGCCTCCATCTCTTCGATTGAACATCAGGACCATGTGTACCGGACTCACTTCTGACCTTCAGCAGATTGATGACGCAAGGAAGACCGGTCTCATCGAAAGGAACTCTCACGTCCTAACATCAACATTGCCGCTCTACAGGAGACCCGGCTGGCTGAAAACGGCACAATATACTTTGTATTGGCAAGGAAAGTCTTCAGACCAACCGAGGCAACACGGTGTTGGATTTGCGGTAAAACCACGCTTTTCAGATTCATAGAGCCCCCCAAAACGGCTCTGAGAGATTACTAATCTGTCAACATTTTCTGGCCCAGCTCACATTTTCAGCGTGTATGCTCCAACCCTCTGATCCACTGCCGATGAGAAAGATCAATTTTAGCAGTCCCTAGATGAAGCGCCAATGAAGATTCCTAGCACTGATAGCTTTTATCTTTTTGGTGACTTCAACGCAAAGGTAGGAGATGACCATTTTGCATGGCCTACCAGTCTCAAAAGCTTTTGGAGGGGAAAGATAAATGAAAATGGCCAAAGACTGCTCGTGCATCAACGAATTCTGCGTGACCAACACCTTCTTTAAGTGAAAAGAGATCCATCAGGTTTCTTGGAGTCACCCAAGCTCCCACCACTTGCACCAGCTCAACCTTGTCCTCAACAGAAAAGGGGATATCAACAGTATACTCCTCACCCGCAGCTACCACTCGTGGTAGGCAAGATGCGCATAACACCGAAGAAACTGCATCACTGCAAGAAAAAGGGTCGCCCACGCACCAATACCAACTGTGCCAGAAATCCCGAAATAAACCAACAGTTTATCAGCAGTCTGGAAGTTGCAATCAACGAAAGAAAGTTAGCAGACGACACCGTCGACTCTAGTTGGTCGCATCTGCGCGATGTCATATATAAATCCGCCATCACCACCTATGGGAAAATAGAGCGGAAAAACGCCGATTGATATGAGGCTCCATGGGAGGAAACGGAACCCGTTACCGAAGCAAAGAGGAATGTCATACTGGCCTACAAGACCAGGCTCAGTCCCAAAACACTAAAAGCCCTACGGACAGCCAGGAGCAAAGCCCAGTAAACTACGGTCGAGCACACAGAAAGTCGAGCCCGTAGCCCACATCATGCAGATTGATATGAATCAAAGTCTTTCCATGTACGTGTAGATTTAGAACACAATCAGAAGCACAATATTATTCCCGTTTAACTCAATACTACTGCCGAAGCAATAACAACGATGAATATCATTGCAGGCTATTCAGAGTTAATGACTTCTGTTAAAACTGATGAAGTATAATGGAATGATTGATGTTTGTATTCAGAACAATTTTAATGTCCATTGTGCTGCGGGATTTCACAGCGTTCAATCCTACACAATCCGTTTATCGTAATCTCTCCAAAATTTGTATAAAGCATCAGTGTTCTCTGTGTAAAATGTACAGTCGCTATTTGAAATTGTGTTTCGTTTGAAGGTAAACTTTTGCATTGTTTTCGGTTACGCTTATAAAAATATTTTGAAAATACAAAACAATTAAAATATATGTTTTACTTTAAAGTTTATAACAGTCAAAAAACTTATTAAAATATATAAATATTAGAAATAAAATGCACATGATTTTAAGAAATTGGTTTAAAGATAGAGATCCTAGAGTTTGGTTTGAAGACATAGAGCCTAAATTTTATTTGAACATAGAGAGCCAAATGTTTGGTTTGAAGATAGCCTAAAGTTTGGATTAAAGATAGAGATCCTAGAGTTTGGTTTGAAGACATAGAGCCTAAATTTTTTTTTGAACATAGAGAGCCAAATGTTTGGTTTGAAGATAGCCTAAAGTTTGGATTAAAGATAGAGAGCCTAGTGTTTGGTTTGAAGATAGAGAGCCTAAAGTTTGGTTTGAAGATAGAGAGCCTAATGTTTGGTTTGAAAATAGAGAGCCTAAAGATTGGTTTGAAAATAGAGAGCCTAAAGATTGGTTTGAAGGTAGAGAGCCTAAAGTTTGGTTTGAAGATATAGAGCCTAAAGTTTGGTTTGAAGATAGAGAGTCTAAAGTTTTGTTTGAAGATAGAGAGCGTAAAGTTTTTTTTTTTTAATATATAGAGCCCAAAGTTTGGTTTAAAAATAGAGAGCCTAAAGTTTGGTTTGAAGATAGAGAGACTAAAGTTTGGTTTGAAGATAGAGAGCCTAAAGTCCGATTTGAATATATAAACATAAACGTCATCAATCAATATGCTGATACGTTCCGGTGACATATTTTGACGCAAGCATTTCTCTGTGAAAGATACACTGCCTTAGTACACTCCATAGTACGTCGTCGTCGCAATCTGTCATTTTCGAGAGACGATGGTGTAGCTAATTTGTGAGTCTACAATCACCGCCGACAAATGTCTGTGCAGTCAAACTTGGGAGAGGCAATCCCTGCCGCACTTGCAACATTTGAAAGGGAATGGTTGTTGTAGATGCTGATTTTGCTGAATCTGCCATGATCTATTCAGGGCGGCATTTTCTTGTCGCTAAGCCTCTGCTCGCGATGAACCTTTCCGAACTACGAGCCTCCAGGCCTGGCGGTCTACTGCTTGATACTCCCAGGAGTTTTGGTTTATGGTTCACTGTTTTATGTTCTGTTTGCAGGTATCATTGAAGCACATTTTAAGGCGCCCTGTTGTCCTCTTGCTTGTAACTAGCTCACCATAGACTAGGTCCTTTGTGATTCGGCCTACGTTCTCTTGACTTGACCGAGCCCTCAGAGACGTCTCTCGCTAAGAACTGCAGACAAGCAGCTCATGTTGGCCCTCTCAAGCACCCCAGTGTTGGGGATCTGGTCCTGCCACTTGATATGCAGTATAAACCACATACACCTCATGTGGAAGCTGCTGAGTTGTCTTTCATGCCTCACGTAGGTGTTTCAGTCTCACATTCATAGAGGAGAGTGATGAGTATGCAGGCCTGGTAGACGCGCAGTCTGGTATTCTCAGTGAAGCTGGGGTTATTCCACACACGTTGATTTAGTCTCGCCGTGACTGTGGCTGCCCTAGCGATTATGCAGTTAATCTTCGGGTCTATGGATAGCGAGCTGGAGATAGTGGACCCAAATTAGATGAAGTTCTCCACAACCACTAGGGTGTACCCATCGATGTCAATGTTTGGGGTATCTGTACCCTGTGCCATGACATTAGTCTTTTTCAGGCTAATAGTCTGTCCAAATTCCTTACACGCGTGGGAGAGGCGGGTGACAAAATGCTGCAGTCCGTCTTCGGTGTGTGATGTCAAGGCTGCGTCATCACCAATGAGAAGCTCGCGAAATAATATCTTTGTTACTTTGTGATATGCATGTTGTCGTGGAAGGACATGACCACCGCAAGAAGGCGTGGGGACAGCCAATCTTTTGCAGTAAGCTAAAGAGTCCGCATCGACTTACCAGATCAAATGCCTTTGTGAGGTCGACGAAGGCGATGTAGGGTGGCACCTGCTGTTCCTGACACTTCTCTTGCAGTAGGCGTAGTGAGAAGATCATGTCCACTGTTGATCGGCAAGCCCTGAAACCACACTGTGACTCTAGAGAGACTCGGAATGCGAGGGCCTGCAGGCGGCTTAGAGCGACGCTGGCGAAAGCTTTGCCGACGATGCTGAAGAGTGAGATGCCCCGGTAAATATTACAGTCGCTCCGGTCCCCTTTGTTCTTGTACAATGTGATAACTTTGGCATCCATCATGTCCTGGGGGATATAGCCCTGTTACCAGCAGCGACATAGGAGGTCTTTCAATGGCTTTAGCAGTGTTGGTTTCCCGCTCTTCCGGACTTCTGATGAGATTCCGACGCTACCAGGTGCCTTCCCGTTGGCAAAGCAGTCGATGGCTTTGCTTAACTCATCCACAGTCGGTGGGGTGTCTAGCTCCTCCATGACTGGCAGATCTGGGATAGCGTCCAGAGTGGCATCAGTTACGGTGTTCTATGTTACGTACATCTCTATGAAGTGGTCGGTCCATCTCTGCGTCTGTTTTTCCTGGTCCTTGATGACCTCGCCTGTTTTGGATTTTTGGGGGCGGTTTTGGAAGAAGTTGGTCCTATTTCTTTTTTGATGGCTTTGTACATCCCTTTTGCATTTTCTGCATCGGCAGCTGCCTGGATGCTGTTACAAAGGGTCAACCAGTAGGAGTTGGCGCATTTGTGGGCGGTTTACTGGGCTTTGCTCCTGGCTGTCCGTAGGGCTTTTAGTGTTTTGGGACTGAGCCTGGTCTTGTAGGCCAGTATGACATTCCTCTTTGCTTCGGTAACGGGTTCCGTTTCCTCCCATGGAGCCTCATATCAATCGGCGTTTTTCCGCTCTATTTTCCCATAGGTGGTGATGGCGGATTTATATATGACATCGCGCAGATGCGACCAACTAGAGTCGACGGTGTCGTCTGCTAACTTTATTTCGTTGATTGCAACTTCCAGACTGCTGATAAACTGTTGGTTTATTTCGGGATTTCTGGCACAGTTGGTATTGGTGCGTGGGCGACCCTTTTTCTTGCAGTGATGCAGTTTCTTCGGTGTTATGCGCATCTTGCCTACCACGAGTGGTAGCTGCGGGTGAGGAGTATACTGTTGATATCCCCTTTTCTGTTGAGGACAAGGTTGAGCTGGTGCAAGTGGTGGGAGCTTGGGTGACTCCAAGAAACCTGATGGATCTCTTTTCACTTAAAGAAGGTGTTGGTCACGCAGAATTCGTTGATGCACGAGCAGTCTTTGGCCATTTTCATTTATCTTTCCCCTCCAAAAGCTTTTGAGACTGGTAGGCCATGCAAAATGGTCATCTCCTACCTTTGCGTTGAAGTCACCAAAAAGATAAAAGCTATCAGTGCTAGGAATCTTCATTGGCGCTTCATCTAGGGACTGCTAAAATTGATCTTTCTCATCGGCAGTGGATCAGAGGGTTGGAGCATACACGCTGAAAATGTGAGCTGGGCTAGAAAATGTTGACAGATTAGTAATCTCTCAGAGCCGTTTTTGGGGGTTCTATGAATCTGAAAAGCGTGGTTTTACCGCAAATCCAACACCGTGTTGCCTCGGTTGGTCTGAAGACTTTCCTTGCCAATACAAAGTATATTGTGCCGTTTTCAGCCAGCCGGGTCTCCTGTAGAGCGGCAATGTTGATGTTAGGACGTGAGAGTTCCCTTTCGATGAGACCGGTCTTCCTTGCGTCATCAATCTGCTGAAGGTCAGAAGTGAGTCCGGTACACATGGTCCTGATGTTCAATCGAAGAGATGGAGGCTTTTTGTTAGTTATTATCTTAAATTTGCCTTGTGCGTATGTTTATTGGCCCACGTTTTGAGAAGTGCATCTCTAGTCCCCACGCACCCAGTGGGGCAGGTGAGCCATGACGAGACAGCACCTAACGGGCTGGGTCTTCCCAGCTTGAGGCGGTTGGTAGCTAACCGATGAGGCGCGATGACCTCTCCCACCGTCGAAGGAGACCCTGGCGCTCGTTTCCTTCGCCAATCGGATGAACTTAAAACCGATAACTGTTGTATCAACATCGTACGACGACGTTGGAATACTCTAGTTACCGCAAAGAAAGCGACATACGATGATACATTAAATCATTTTTTATTAACTTTGTCTATCTGAGTTAAATTAGTAAGTTTCTTACAATGAATATACTAATACTGTTTATTAGGTCCATAAATCTGTGTATAGTCACGTGTTTTTGCTTAGCCAAATAAATTAAAAAAATAAAGTTTTATTTATTTATCTTTTCCATTAATTATTACTATTATCTTTCTAAGTCAGTAAACTTTTAGAAACCTAACGTCTTAAAAAAGGATAATCTCGACATTAACGTACACGTCATAAATCAATGAAATGAGCAGACGTGAGTAAATAAAGTGTCTTCCATCAGAGGGTATTTCCGTTAATAGTTGTTTACCTTTTTGTTATTTTTTAGACATGCAATATCCAGTTGATGACTTTTTTTCTAAATTACGAATCTCTTTTGATTGATGATACAGTAAAATTATTATATCAATAGAGTAAAATATGTATCACAATACTAATTTAGTCTTAGTTAACACTAATAATCAACAAGCTACTAACACTGGTAATCAACAAATGACTAACACTGATAATCAACTAATTACTAACACTGATAATAAACATGTTACTAACACTGATAATCAATAGGTTACTAACAATGGTAATCAACAAGTAACTAACACTGATAATTCACAAGTAACTAATACTGGTATTCAACAAGTGACTAGCACGGGTAATCAACAAGTTACTAACACTGATAATCAACAAGTTACTATGACTGATAATCAATACGTTACTAACACTGATCAAGTTACTAACACATATAATCAACAAATTACTAACACATATAATCAACAAATTAATAATGCTGATAATCAACAAGTGAATAACACTGATAATTCTCAAGTGACTAACACTGGTAATCAACAAGTGACTAACACTGATAATCAACAAGTTACTATGACTGATAATCAATACGTTACTAACACTGATCAAGTTACTAACACATATAATCAACAAATTACTAACACATATAATCAACAAATTAATAATACTGATGATCAACAAGTGAATAACACTGATAATTCTCAAGTGACTAACACTGGTAATCAACATGTGACTAGCACTGGTAATCAACAAGTGATTAACACTGATAATCAACAATTGACTAACACTGATAATCAAAAAATGACTAAAACTGGTAATCCACAAATGATTAACACTGATAATCTACAAGTGACTAACACTGATAATCAACAATTGACTAACACTGGTAAACAACAACGTACTAACACTGATAATCAACAAGTGATTAACAATGTTAATTCAAAAGTGACTAACACTGATAATCAACACGTTACTAACACTGATATCAACAAGTGACTAACACAGATAATCAACAAGTGACTAACACTGTAATCAAAATTTACTAGCACAGATAATCAACACGTTACTAACACTGATTACACAGCTCAACAAAAATTTTTTTTTGCGAATTGCCAAGAATGTTTGAATGAATTTATAACAATTCATGGGTGCTGATTTCAAAACTGCCACTGCTTTTGCTAAATTGGCTCTAGTTTCTGAGATATTGGACATCCTTCAAAATATGATTATACCCTTTGTGTAAAACAAATGCAATATGTTTGGTGTCTTTTGTTTAATTTAACTATACCAAGTTAAAACTTGGTTTATTTTTTTCTCTTTTATGCTGCTTTCTAAAGACATCATGAGTTCATCACGAAGATGCTGCAAAAATAATCCGAATGTATTCTGTTACATCTGTGGAGAATACATGATTGAAAAGCAAAAAAGAAATATAACCGACTTTGTGCAGCAGGCATATTTGGCTTATTTCGGTGTGAAGCTGGGAGACCAAGACAAGTCTTGGGCTCCCCATAAGGTCTGCAAAAACTGTGTGGAGATCCTACGGCAGTGGACAAATGGTGAGAAGAAAAATCTAAGTTTCGGTGTACCAATGGTATGGCGAGAGCCGAAAGACTATTTTGGTGATTGCTATTTTTGTATTGTGAATGTTAAAGGCTTCAGTCGCCACAAGAAATCTAAGTGGGATTATCCTGATCTTGAATCTGCAAGGAGACCAATTCCACATAGCAGTGAAGTTCCTATACCAGTGTTTACTGGATTATTAGAGTTTTCACCATCAGACTCCGACGGGGGGCAAGATCTGGAGTTTGGCAGGTGAAAATAGTGGAAGCGATTATGAAGGAAGTTCTTCAACACCTCAACCATTCAGCCAAGATGAACTCAATGACCTAATACGAGACCGAAATCTGTCCAAGCAAGCATCTGAGCTTTAAAGCGTCCAGGCTCAATGAAAGAAATTTTCTCAAACCAGAAGTTAAAATAACATTTTATCGGAAAAGAGAAGTTTTTCTTCCATAATTCAGCCAAGAGGAAGATCTTGTTTACTGTAATGACATCCCTGGACTTCTGCTCCAAATGGGACTACAAGCTTGAAATGTGATCTGTTACACAATGGTAACCGTTATGCATCTCTTCCCATTGCCCACTCAACAAAACTTAAAGAAGAGTATGAGAATATCAAAATACTATAGCAGAAAGTCGTTATTATGAGCATCAGTTGTCAATTTGTGTTGATCTAAAAATGGTAAACTTCTTGCTTGGGCAGCAGTCAAGATACACTAAATACCTATGCTGCATGTGCCTTTGGGATAGAAGGGCAAGGCAAGATCATTGGACAAGAGTGACATGGCCTGCAAGGGAAACCATGACTGTAGGTAAAGAAAATATCATCAACAAGGCACTGGTTGACAAAAATAAGATAATTCTCGGACCGCTTCATATCAAATTATGTTTAATGAAACAATTTGTTAAGGCTTTGGACAAATCTGGCAGATCGTTTCCCGGATTGAACCTGGAGAAGCTGAAGCTGGGATTTTTTACGGTCCTCAGATTCGGAAACACATCAACGATCGAAATTTTACTAATTTCATGGATCACCTTAAAGCTTCTTCATGGAACATTTTTGTTTCAGTTGTCAGGAACTTTTTAGGTAGTAACAGATGAGAGAATTACGAAGAACTGGTGCAAGATATGCTCGCTAACTTCAGAAACATTGGAACAAATTTGAACATCAAGGTACATTACCTGCACTGTCATTTAGACAAATTTCCAGGTAACCTTGGGGACTTCAGTGAGGAACAATGTTAGAGGTTTCATCGGGATATGAGGGTGATGGAGGTGAGATATCAAGGAAGATGGGACACACATATTATGGCTGACAACTGTTGGAGCCTCCAGCGCAATTGACCCAACGACACACACAAAAGGAAGTCGAGCAAACAGCGATTTGCTAATGCATTACCATAGACACTAAACATATTAATTAATTAATTAATTAGACATAATTAGTTTTTCAAATGAAAATGTTTTCCTCTATAACACTATTACACATATTTTTGAACAAATTTCTGCATGACCATTAACAGTTTCACTACTATTTGTTAGTATACTATTTTACTTCATGCAATTCTTAACAATTTTCAAACACGGTGCATACATTATTTCATTAATTTTAATTATCTCGAAAAATAGAGCCAATCTAGCCAAAGCACTTACATATTCTAAATCAGCATAGTTGACTTTGTATAATCTGATTCAAATATCACTGGCAATGAATTCACTGTTTACCAGTGTTATCAGCAAATTACTAACACTGAAAATCAAATCAACAAGTTACTAACACTGGTAATTAACATGTTACTAACACTGATAATCAATAAGTTACTATCACTGATAATCAACACGTTACTAACACTGATCAACAAGTTACTAACACTGATAATCAACACGTTACTAACACTGATAATCAACAAGTTATTATCACTGATAATCAACACGTTACTAACTCTGATCAACAAGTTACTAACACTGGTAATCAACAAGTTACTATCACTGATAATCAACAAGTTACTATCACTGATAATCAACACGTTACTAACACTGATATACAAGTTACTAACACTGGTAATCAACATGTTCCTAACACTGATAATCAACAAGTTACTATCACTGATAATCAACACGTTACTAACACTGATCAACAAGTTACTATCACTGATAATCAACACGTTACTAACACTGATCAACAAGTTACTAACACTGATAATCAACAAGTTACTAACACTGATAATCAACATGTTACTAACACTGATCAACAAGTTACTAACACTGATAATCAACACGTTACTAACACTGATCAACAAGTTACTAACACTGATAATCAACACGTTACTAACACTGATAATCAACACGTTACTAACACTGATCAACAAGCTACTAACACTGATAATCAACAAGTTACTAACACTGATAATCAACATGTTACTAACACTGATCAACAAGTTACTAACACTGATAATCAACACGTTACTAACACTGATCAACAAGTTACTAACACTGATAATCAACACGTTACTAACACTGATCAACAAGTTACTAACACTGATAATCAACATGTTACTAACACTGATCAAAAAGTTACTAACACTGATAACACAGCCCAATAAAAGAAAATTGTGCAAATTGCCAAGAATGTTTGAATGAATTTATAACAATTCATGGGTGCTGATTTCAAAACTGCCACTGCTTTTGCTAAATTGGCTTTAGTTTCTGAGATATTGGACACCCTTGAAAATATGATTGTACCCTTTGTGTAAAACAAATGCAATAAGTTTGGTGTCTGTTGTTTAATTTAACTATACCAAGTTATAACTTTGTTTAGTTTTTTCTCCTTTATAGCTGCTTTCTACAGACATCAGGAGTTCATCACGAAGATGCTGCAAACATAATCCGAATGTATTCTGTTACATCTGTGGAGAATACATGATTTAAAAGCAAAGAAATATAATCGAATTTTTTGCAGCAGGCATATTTGGCTTATTTCGGTGTGAAGCTGGGAGACCAAGACAAGTCTTGGGCTCCCCATAAGGTCTACAAAATCTGTGTGGAGAAACTACGGCAGTGGACAAATGATGAGAAGAAAAGTCTAAGTTTCGGTGTACCAATGGTATGGCGAGAGCCAAAAGACCATTTTGGTGATTGCTATTTTTGTATTGTGAATGTTAAAGGCTTCAATCGCCACAAGAAATCTAAGTGAGATTATGCTGATCTTGAATCTGTAAGGAGACCAATTCCACATAGCAGTGAAGTTCCTATAACAGTGTTTAGTGGATTATTAGAGCTTTCACCATCAGACTCTGACGAGGGGCAACATCTGGAGTTTTTGGCAGGTGAAAAAAGTGGAAGCGATTATGAAGGAAGTTCTTCAACACCTCAACCATCTAGTCAAGAAGAACTCAATGACCTGATACGATACCTAAATATGCCCAAGCAAACATCTGAGCTTTTAGCGTCCAGGCTCAATGAAAGAAATTTTCTCAAACAAGAATTTTAAAAATTTCTTATCGGAAAAGAGAAGAGTTTATTCTTCCATAATTCAGCCAAGAGGAAGATCTTGTTTACTGTAATGACATCCTTGGATTTCTGCTCCAAATGGGACTACAAGACTACTATTCCAAAGACTGGCGTCTTTTTATAGACAGTTCCATCAGAAGCTTGAAATGTGTTCTGATACACAATGGTAACCGTTACGCATCTCTTCCTATTGCTCACTCAACAACACCTAAAGAAGAGTATGAGAATATCAAAACAGTATTTCAGAAAGTCTGTTATTATGAGCATCAGTGGTCAATTTGTGTTGATCTAAAAATGGTAAACTTCTTGCTTGGGCAGCAGTCAGGATACACAAAATACCCGTGCTTCATGTGCCTTTGGGATAGCAAGGCAAGATCATTGGATAAGAGTGACATGGCCTGCAAGGGAAACCATGACTGTAGGTAAAGAAAATATCATCAACAAGCCACTGGTTGACAAGATCATTCTCCCACCGCTTTATATCAAATTAGGTTTAATGAAACAATTTGTTAAGGCTTTGGGATTTTGACGGTCCTCAGATTCGAAAACTCATCAACGATCAAAATTTTACAGATTTCATGGATCACCTTGAAGCTTCTTCATGGAACAGTTTTGTTTCAGTTGTCAGGAACTTCTTAGGTAATAACAAAGCAGAGAATTAAGAAAAACTGGTACAAGATATGCTCGCTAACTTCAGAAACATTGGAACAAATATAAACATCAAGGTACATTACCTGCACAGTCATTTAGACAAATTTCCAGGTATCCTTGGGGACTTCAGTGAGGAACAAGGCGAGAGGTTCCATCAGGATATGAGGGTGATGGAGGAGAGATATCAAGGAAGATGGGACACGCATATTATGGCTGACAACTGTTGGAGCCTCCAGCGCAATTGACCCAACGACACACACAAAAGGAAGTCGAGCAAACAGCGATTTGCTAATGCATTACCATAGACAATTAACATATTAATTAATTAATTAGACATAATTAGTTTTTCAAATGAAAATGTTTTCTTCTATAGCACTATTACATATCTTTTTAAACAAAATTCTGCATGACTATAAACATTTTCACTAGTATTTGTTAGTATACTATTTTACTTCATGCAATTCTTGACAATTTTCAAACACGGTGCATACATTATTTAATTAATTTTAATTTTCTCGTAAAATAGAGCCAATCTAGCAAAAGCACTTACATATTCTAAATCAGCATAGTTGACTTTGTATAAAATGATTCAAATATCACTGGCAATGAAATCACTGTTTACCAGTGTAATCAATAATTTACTAACACATATAACCAACAAATTAATAATACTGGTAATCAACAAGTGTTTAGCACTTATAATCAACAATTGACTAACACTGATAATCAAAAAAATGACTAAAACTGGTAATCAACAAGTGATTAACACTGATAATCAACAATTGACTAACACTGATAATCAACAAGTTACTAGCACTGGTAATCAACAAATGACTAAGACTGATAATCAACAAGTGACTAACACTGGTAATCAACAAGTGACTAACACGGATATCAACAAGTGACTAACACTGATAATCAACAAGTTACTAACACTGATAATCAACAAGTTACTTATTAAATTGTTTTAAAAAACAACAACACAAAATTCAAAATTTAATTTATCTATATGAAATACTAGGTAACCTAAAATGACAATATTTCCCTATGGGGCCTAATTAATATACAGTATGTCGAGTATCAATGAAGTAGGTTTTATCTGGTGTTAATTTTTTGTAAGGATGAGATTCCATAAACCACACAATGGATGTTTTTTTTAGGGCTGTACCGGATTTGATTTTTTTCATATCCGGCCGG
>JAGDYQ010000110.1:2679855-2745212 GCA_021962125.1 Bulinus truncatus | reverse complement strand
TGCCTTAGATGGTGTGTATGATAACAATGTAACATTGTTTACTGCCTTAGATGGTGTGTATGATAACAATGTAACATTATTTACTGCCTTAGATGGTGTGTATGATAACAATGTAACATTGTTTACTACCTTAGATGGTGTGTATGATAACAATGTAACATTGTTTACTGCCTTAGATGGTGTGTATGATAACAATGTAACATTGTTTACTGCCTTAGATGGTGTGTATGATAACAATGTAACATTATTTACTGCCTTAGGTGGTGTGTATGATAACAATTTAATATTGTTTACTGCCTTAGATGGTGTGTATGATAACAATTTAACATTGTTTACTGCCTTAGATGGTGTGTATGATAACAATGTAACATTGTTTACTGCCTCAGATGGTGTGTATGATAACAATGTAACATTTTTAACAGTTTGTTCACCTGGCAAGTGGGACATGGACTGTAAACAACAGTGTGACGTCAATTGCCCAGATTTTTGTAATGGATGGGATGGATCCTGTCCAACAGCTTGTCTTGGGTATCAAGCGCCAAGTTGTACCGCAGGTAATTTGTGCTGTGAGTTCCTTCCTATATAAATGTTATATCTTATGTATTCAGAGGAAACGTTTAATAAATGTGCCAGCCATAAAAACCTATCAAAAGTCTATGTTTTCTTAATAAAAAATGAGCCACGCACCAGATATTTCCTATATCGCTTTTCAGAGAAATTCGCAACGAAAAAAATTTAAACATTTTAAAATTGTAGATTTTGGAACGGAAAAGGTTCAAACATATTTGTATATAGAGACCTAATATATACAATTTAATACAATGCAACCTAAGAGTTATATTGAAAATTATAAAATGACTCACCAATGTTGATATTTGTCGCAACAGAATTGGGAAAGATAATTCTCACATTTAAAATAATTTTTAAATGCCTTAGTATAATGTTATTATATATGAAATATAACGTAACGTTTAGCTACCGCACATTTGAATCAAAACCGTATTTGCATGTTTTTATTTATATATAATATATTTATTATTTCGTATTGTCTCTACTTTTTATAGAATTTATATTCGATGTTTGTGCTATTTCAATTAGGGCTTACAACCAATTTGATCACATTCATACAAAGAAACTGTTGCAATAATTATGAGGCCGAGCAACGCCGAACATTACAGATAGTTTTATATATATATATATATATATCATTTAATTTGTATGAATTGTTTCTGCTTGACAGAATGTCCATTAGACAAATGGGGAGTGAACTGTTGAGAAGATTGTAGAGACAGATGTCAGTACAAATACTGTAACAGTGTAGATGGATTATGTACTGCTGGATGTAATGGATACTCTGATCCACCGTACTGTACTAAAGGTGAACTACTCAATAAACTGATACAAATATTTTAATACTAAAATTTGTTTATATATTTTGATTTACAAGGCACAATTAAAAACAGAGTTTTTAAAACTAACCGTTTTCAAAAAGCGTGTGTACATCTACTTTTACCTACCAGCACGTGGTAATCAAGTGCTATCATAGATCTCGCTCTGAAATAAATTCTATTATTAATGCAAGGGAAGTAACCTATAAAAATAGTTCATACATTGCACAATTATTTTTCGATTCATTCATGGATCAAGAACATATATGCAAGATTTAAAAAAAAATCAATTACTAAAATATTTACAGTCTATATCTGCTGATTAAAGAATTATCTTCAAGGGATAAAATCAATTCCATTGTTTTCAACGGTTGGCTTACTATGTACTTACTAAAACTTACTAAACACAAATTACTAATGCAACATATCAAAAGGCCGACACATAGAATTCAATAGAACTGATAAATTAAGTTCAGTGACAAAAATTCTTGCTTCATGTACTATTATTATTGCAGTTAGGCTCATAGATAAAATAATTATTGACATACATTTTTTTCTTCATAAAGTCTGTATGAAAGGAGTTTACGGAACTAGCTGCGGTAGCAGATGCTCATCAAACTGTATTGAAGGGGTGTGTGACCACAGAAACGGAACATGTAGTCTTGGTTGTCATGATGAGCAAGGGCCGTTTTGCGGTAGGTAGTAGGGATTTAAATGGCGATACATTGATTTAAAAAAAAAAACTCTTATGTTTACACCTTAGCGACGCAACTAGTTTATAATTTTTATAAGAATTGTTGTATATATCAATCAAAAGAGAGAAATTTTAATTTTACCATTTTTGCAAGGTCAAAAAGTAAAAAAAATAAAAAAGAGATTTTCCATTATCGTACGTTTCCGACACCACCGTACAGCATCGTGAACGCATCGTAAGGATAATTGGCGAGGTCAGGTAAAACCAACCAATCCGAAGCGTTACTTCTCGAGCGTGCGGTCCTAATTTTTAAATGGTTGTTTATAAACAATCGTTCATGCATTGCTCTCTGTAATTATGCTTTAAGCTAAGTATGGCATGTTAAATATGCAAATCGCAAGTAAAAAATATATTTAATCAACCTCCATTGTAGGTCCTACAAGTTAGCATAAAAAAAATATTTTGAAAAGTTACGTCGACTTTAGATGCTTACATTTATGAATTACAAACTACATCTACTGTAATCAGTACAATGCTGTATAAAAAACGAAATTTTCGCTCAAACCAAACAAAAGTCTAATGTTACCATTTTAATTTCAGTTGTCATGATCATTTTTCACGTGCGCATACTTAATTGTATAATATATTTAAAATATAATAATATTCATCTTAATATAAAAAAAAAAGGAAGAATGAATAAATATTCCTTTTTATTTTAACGTAATCTAGGACAATAAATGTCAAGTAATTGTCCCTTAGCCCTAACCGGCCATCGGTGAAAGTATAATTCTGTAACCACAAGTTCCACAACATTTGAAAATATGTGTGATTAACTCAACGTCTAGCCACCTTAACTTCCCCACCTTAAGTCAAATCCCAATTTGAGGCTAGGCACTTTGATAAAAAATTTCATTAGTTCTGACAGAGGATTGACAGCCGAGTATGTGCCTAACTCTGCTATTTGTCCCACTTAAGACACAATATATTATAAATATTATGTATTTTTCGTTTAAAATATACATTCTACTTTTGCAGATGGCAGTTCAGACCCCGGGCTATCTGAATTTAGTGGATCGAGTTTCGGGATTGGGTTTGGTGTTTGTGCAGTTATCATTGTACTGGTTGTAGTCATTGTCGCTGTGGTTGCAATGTACATCAGACAACGTAAAAAACGAGAACAGAAGAATGTCAACACTGAGAGTTTGTTTTTTTTTTTGTTTATTTACAAGTCCCTGATAGAATAATCTGTTTTTTTTTTAGATCCAATAACTACTAATGGGAGGGGATTTGCAGTTCTCTTCTTTCAATCCAGCAACAGCCAATAGTGCAATGGCCATGACGGTAACACGGGGGACATGTGAAATGTTATTTGCAGTCAAACATATTTTTTAGACTTCTAATTGACGTAGAATATATTAAATGAATTGTCGTTAGAAGAATCTTAGAAGGTATTAGAATAAGTGTATTTTGTCTGTATCTACAATGTCAATTGCACAAATTTTGTAGGCACTTTTCATCTGTATCTTAAAGCTAGTTTTATGTCGTTAATGTAAGCGGTTCAATTTAAAAATGGGGTGGCGTAATAATTTTTCCGTGAAAAAATTTAAGTAATTATCCGGGCTCGGACTTGAAAAGAAAGATTGACATTCATTTTCTGTCACATAACGCCCAGAGAAATCTAAACTAAATTTGTATTCCTAACAGGTTTAGTGTAGCTCACATCTTTTAACAACATAGATAAACAAAATATATACAAGTTTAATAAATATCAAGAATTGTACAAGTTTAATAAATATCAAGAATTGTACAAGTTTAATAAATATCAAGAATTGTACAAGTTTAATTAATATCCAGAATTTTACAAGTTTAATAAATATCAAGAATTGTACAAGTTTAATAAATATCAAGAATTGTACAAGTTTAATTAATATCCAGAATTGTACAAGTTTAATAAATATCAAGAATTGTACAAGTTTAATAAATATCAAGAATTGTACAAGTTTAATTAATATCCAGAATTGTACAAGTTTAAATAACTCATGCCGGACGGGGAAAAATCAGTATGTAATATTTTAGGCAACAGCCTTTTATTTCTTGGTTTTATTTTTTTGTTTGTTTTATTTAATGTTTTTTGTACTTAGTGTTATTTGCATAATTCACAGGCAGTCAAACAAATATCGCTAAATCAGCCAGAAAAGTAGATGCTACAACAATAAAGACTGTACAATTACCTCAGAGTTATTACACTAAAGATCAGGACTCGGATGGTTATGAGCTACCCGTATTTAACAATCCAATGGAAATCGGCATTTAGAAATGCAATAAAATATTGTTCATATGTATTTGTAGTTAAGGTTGCCATTTAACACAGGCAATCAAATTGTACTTTTTCATTATACCACCCCATCAAATTTGCTTTGTTTTTATTGCTAGGTTTCAATCCATCGTATGTTTGGTGTATTTTATGTTTTTGTGAGAAGATACGTGAATATTTTTTTTCAGTACATAAATAGTATCTCTCATAATTAATAATCCTCGGAGATATTTCAACTAAGCATTAATTGTTTTTTTTTTTCAAAGTTTAATATTAATACTTATACTTTTGCTGTTAATATTATTTAACAAATTTTAAAAGATTTTGAGAGACAAAGCAACAATATGGGTCTTGCCTTTATTAACCATGGAGACTAGATTTAGCTGAGAAACAAATGACAACATATGGACACATTATTGATATAGCAAGAAATAATCAAAGTTGAGAAATACTAGTAAACAAGGGCCCAGTACCCGGACCGGCTAGTAGCCTAGCAGTTGGTGTTGAAAATGGTGATATAAATATATATATATTTATAATGGACAGATTATTGTAGCCAAAATGCATTTCAGTATAGGGAAATTTAATTAATAATACATCAAATAAAGTTCATATATTATATAGTTCACCCTAAATAAAATAATCCTCATTATGGGTACACAATCTTAAGAAAAACACCCCCCGACGATTAAACTCAGAACCTAACTTTTAACTATACATAATTTGCGCACACAACAACATATCATTGATAAATCTTAATTCATTCATAATATTTTATAGGACTCATTTCCAAACAATTCTTCATTTTATGTTTTGTGATGTTCAACATGACGTATTTTAAAAAAGATAGAAGTAAGTGCATGCCTGTAAAACGAACCACTACATGTTTAGCAGGTAGTTTACTTACTGTTATACACATTGTAGCATAGTACAACATATCGTGCTGAGAGTTAATTACGAAAAAGAGCCAACCCAACAGTGCCGAACCTTTGAATTGGGGGGCCCAGGGGGCACCTGTATTTTGACATTCGGCACCATGAAATGAGATAATGTACTTAATATTTAATGTAAAAAAATTGTTGGTGGTCCCCTCAAGCTGTGTTTTGCGGGTACATTCAAATTTGGACCCCCACTCCGTCACCCTAAATACGCCTTTTCAAACCCGTGCACTTTTGGTTACAAAAGAATAATGTTAAAAATGTAAACAATACTTTACTGATATAATGTGTGGTAAAGTATAATATATCAAAGTACAAAATTGAAATAGATAAAATCGTTGTGTAGCTTTTATCTGAACTTCAATTAAAAAATAATTTTCCATCAATCCAGTTGAGGCAGCAGACGAATATATCAGGCCTTATAAACAAGAAAGAAATATCAAAGCTTTAAACACTATAGTTTTTGTGCACTCCTTTTTTTTTAACGCCGCCATTGCCAGCATGTTAGGGTGTAGTGTGCCTACCACACCAGCATTGTTGGCGGCGCTGATGCACGTCTGCCATCCCTACAGAGCGGCGGGGTGAGTGTGCCCGCTATCATCTGCAGGGATGGCAGAAAGATGGGTTTAAATCCTTGCTAGACCAACATGCTGTGTGTACTGCCGTTCGGCCAGAAAGGGGATTTTCCTGCCATTCGGACAGAGGGGAGGGTGTAGTGTGCCTGTACCCTCAGCCCGAAATGGCAGGCTGCGCTTGAATAGGACGGAGTGGCAGGGTGTTGTGTGCCGACCACATCCGTTACCACAGCCAGCTGTGCACTCCCCAATGGAAACGGGCTACGTTGCATTCTCTCTCACAACGAATTCCATATGTATGTCTCACGATAATGTAATATCTATGGTGTTCAGTTAGCTATTAAATAAGAAGCGATCTTAGGAAAAAATATACAGAAACTGTTAAATGAATACTATGTGTTATTTTCCACAATCTAAATTTTTAAGCAAATGAATTTTGCATTATGGATATCTCAAAATAATGTAATATTTATCTTGTTCAGTTTGTTGTTATTTCTATAATATGTTTATATCTAATGTATAGTGGACTTTCCAACTGAAATGGTTTAAATGAGTACCTCCTCTTTTCTATTGTTATAGCAGCTGTAAGAGTTAATTTATTCTATCAAATGTACAATGTGTCACTTGGGTACCACGGGAGACAATAAGTCAAATGTTATTTGTCATATTATTGATATATTTCAAATGCTATTTAAATCATCGCAGTTTTTTAAACTTTATAATATTGGTGATGACTAAATGGCTATTTTGTGTATGAAAACGTACCAAAAAGGACAATGAATCAAATAATAGCCAACGACCATGGATACACTACGGGAGATATACCGCTTTATTGCATGATCATACGTCCTTCTTAACCATTTATTCTTTTGTCAGATTTGTTTATGATTATTCAATATCTTGATTATAAGTAATCATGCGGATAAATTGTGTAACAGATATTAATCTTAATAAAACGAAATTAATTGTCACAGTAGAGTGTTTTCTTACCATGGTTCGTCGTATCTTGTACAACAGCTTTTGAATGGAAACATCGCCATTGCATTGGCTTGATAATTCGCTTACTTTCTCTGAAACGTTGTTTGTCGATATTTCAAAACTAGCTGGCTCTGTATCGTTATATGTCATGAATGAAACATTCAGTGAATTACAGTGACTATTCACTCTAAGATACTCCAAATATATATTGATGAAATCTATTTGTTCTCTGACCTCATGACGACAGTCTATCACAAACAAAATATTTTTGTTGTCCATGTTACAGTTTTTCAGTGGAAATGAGAGAACTGAAACTTTGAAAATGAAAAAAAATAAAAACGTGCCTATAAGTTAATGTTTAACACAGATAGAATGGGAAAAACATAAATATTTACATTTCAAAAACAAAATATTTTTCTGATTGAAGTAGCTTTCTGTTTTTTTCCGTTTACCAACTAGGACGTCCCTTTTGACGCCAATGTTTATCAGACGATTTTCATTTATCTATTACAAAAATGTTTTATAGTTACTTAATTTTTTTTTAAATCTCGAGGCACCTTTGTATTTCAAATTCAGTTAGGTCTAAATGCAAGAGTTGTATGGTGGTGTATACATTTGAATTTAAAACTAGTCTAAATGAATTAGGTGAATAGTACTTTTTCGCCGTGAGGAGATGCCGCACTCCTGTCGGGCGCCTCCCAAGGTTGCGGTTAGCGAAAGTTCGCCATATATAGTGTTACGAGTCCTTATAATGATGATATGTGTAGAAGGTGTAATAACTCAGACAACACAAATCACAAAGTTAACTCCAGTGTAGTAATATCAAATAATTATTTAATTCTGGAACATGAACTGACATAAAGGTAAATTCAGGAGGAGTACAATAGCAAACTGTAAACATGCATCCATCTATCTCGATGCCCAAAGCTAGACTCTAATAATACAGACATCCGCATCCAATGATGCCCAGAGCTCGACTGATTATAAAACAAACCATGTGCTCCATACTGTCGGTTAAATATACGTCATTTGTACCAACTCTCAATATTTACACTCAAAATGGCGGAATGACGCTTAGACTATTTTATTTCTCCACATATAGTAATTGCCGAAAAAAATAAACTAAAAATGTGCATACAGTATAAATATCACAATTTTCCATAATAGCTGTACTTCAAGTTTCAATAACAATTCCGATGACTTCGGATTACAAAACAAATCATACATATCTTTGCTCCATGAGCAATAAAAATATGTCTATCACATCTTACATCCTCAAAGTTAACTCACTAACTAAAAGAACTTCCTTCCGGAAAACATAAAAACCTGGATCTCCAGTTAGTTATATAAAATCTGTGATCCGGACAAATGTCCAAAATAATCCCTTTACAATAATCAAGAAAGCAGTATACATGTGAAAAGGGTCGTCCATTAATTACGTCAACATCATACATAGTGTATAAATGGGGTTCGTAAAATTTGGACAGTTGTTGTCATGAGGGAGATTTTGTGTACATATTTTTCGATGTTTTACAACATTACCTTTATTGTTTCTTCTAAAACAACACAACCAACGTTATACCTAATTTGAGGCTAATTTTATTCTCCGATCAGTAAATTGATGTCTAAAACATAAAATGGCGTATTTTATATGAATGTTAAGTAATATATTACTAGTATATATATATATATATATATATATATATATATATATATATATTTATAACTTTCTATAATCAGTTGTTATCAGTTGCAGTTTAAAAAAAAAAAGAAGACATACATTTTTGAAATAGCCTATATACTTATCAGTTTGCTTATTCTGTCATCAGATCGCCCATTTATCAATCTAAAACTGGTACAATATTTTTTTAAGATATGAAATCTCGTATTCTTTAATTTTTAAATGCAAGGTTGATATGATCTAATGAAACAAATTATTTTCATCTCCTGAACAATACATTTCTTAAATTAATTTTTTCATTGCCTTTTTTGCTACATATTTAAAAAAAATATTGTATTATTATTAAAAATATTTATAATAATTCAATTTTTGTGGATAAATATTGATTATTGTGCCAGATTGTAATTACGTTAGAAACGGTAGAGTGGCTTATCCTACTGCATAAGGCGCCGAGCTAGAGAGGGGCGCCGAAGTAGTAACTTGAAACAATGTTCAACCAGACATGGACAATCTATGGCCTGCAGTCAAGTACAGCCCGTTTATCAGTTTGATCTGACCCTTCCGTACAATCAAATTTAACAAATTATAATGGCCGTGGTTCTGTAATTTTTCGTTATACATTTCAAACTCATCTACAAAAAAAAACAACAACCCATATCGGGATGTAAATCATAGTGCTAGATATATATGCCTGTATAAAGTACTAAGGGATTCTTATATACTAAACTTTGCTTACAGCACTTCTGTAAAATAGAAGACGAAATTGACAGTTCAGTCGATTTTTAACCAATTTGTATCATGTCTTTTACGATGGAAAATAAGTATTATCAGTTTTATATGTAAACATTAAAATTTCACACATACACTAGAGTTGTACGTCATGACTAGCTTCAATAAATGCACTGTGCATTGAAGTAACTGAAGAGTATGGTCTACTTCAAGATTTGAAAGTTGAGTCACGGAAGGTTTGAAAGTTGAGTCACGGAAGGTTTGAAAGTTGAGTCACGGAAGGTTTGAAAGTTGAGTCACGGAAGGTTTGAAAGTTGAGTCGCGGAAGGTTTGAAAGTTGAGTCACGGAAGGTTTGAAAGTTGAGTCACGGAAGGTTTGAAAGTTGTTGGCAAGAGAGGAATTAAAAAGTCTATTGACGTTTTTATTGGACGATCTTAACGTATATATTTCTTGTCTACCCGTCTGTGTATTTAGATTTACGTTCTAGTTTAGGTGCACAATGGACTAGTGAGTGACTGATTTATAATTTCGTAAAACAGATTTACACAACATTTAAGTAAAATAATCAATTGTTTCATAAACACTCTATAATATCCTACAACGGATTTCAATTTTAATGGTTAAACTATTTTTTCAAGACATGACCAGTTGTTATTACGTTGTGTATTTTTCGTTTCCTGTCAATCAAAGTAATGTCTTGAGAATGACGTATAAATTAGGGCGAATGGGTGGGGGGGTCTCCGACCTAATCACATTAAAAAAATACCTAATTTCTCTGTCCTAAAATTGCTTATAATTAATGTAGAAATTCATTTCTTCATTTTATGTTTATACAATATACCTTTTTATTTATCGATTTATCGATGTTACATCAAGAGAAAGCTCAGCTTTCGACCTGAGGGTTCCCAGTTCGATGTTCGGTGATGACCAATGGATATTTCAGATCATGGTTAAATTCTCCGAAATATCTTCCGAGGTACTTCATGGTCATTGCACAATCGACTATTATGGGGATGAAAAAAGGGCACTGAAAAAACCGTTTCATTATTGCTTTATCGGACCTAAGGGATTTCATATCATTCTTACATGGACTTGACACTCACCAAGTGTCAAAGATATTGTCATCACATCACTTTAAATTTCTTTTTCCTTTTTTTTTTACTATCCTCAGTAATTTTACTTTAGGGAAAAGGGAACAAGGGACTCCAGTACTTATAACCTTGTCAGGGGCCATCGATTTCTGGCTACGATCCTGACTCTAATATATCAGATTTAAATTTGCTTTTTACCATAAAAATGTCAACGTGAACATGTTAATGTGTTCTTTATAACTTTTTGTATAATATCGTTTATTAATTAAATTGCCCTTTTACCTCTTCACTTTTTCACATTTTTAATTAACTGAGCATAGCGCTATATAATAGTGAAACTAGATTATTATTACTGATAAGCTTAATAAAAGATATGTTGTGTTTTTATATTTGTGTTGATTTCAACTTCTTTTCAAAAGCAGCGAGTTGGTAAGTGTGAGAAATTTAAAGAAAAAAAATAATATATTTTTGTAAATATTATTTTAGCTGGTTTAATATTTATCTAAGATTTGAGAATATAATTTAATTACATAATTTCCTGAAGTTAGTTTTTAATTATGATAAATTATGATTTCTAGGAAAATAAGATTATAAACATTAAATATTTATATATCATTAAATGTTATCTGTTTCGAGTATGAGACACAATTTTTATTATATTTCTGTGGGTTTTTTTTTTATTTAAATAACCCTCTTTTTTATATGAACTGAATAGTACAAAAATTAAGGCATACATAATATCATATAAAAATACCGTAAATAGGATTCACTTTAACTTCTTTTTTTACATTGGTGATTAATTTGTTTTAATTATATTAATTAGATTTTATAAAGCACTAAACTAGAAACAATTAAACCAACTGATACAAAAAATTATTTTAGTTGGAGACAATTTTATATAAAATAGAAAAATAAAACATTTCACTAATGATTGCACTATTTACTTTTTCTGTTCTATTCATGTGAAAACTTACTCAGAAATAGACAGAAGTAAGATGACACACGAAGCGACATTGTACTTGTGGATAGCTCCAGTAAAGCTCCAGTACTGCACCAGTACAGCTCCTTCTACAACTGAAAACGATTTCTCCAAATTTTCCTTTGTAGTAAAAACGTTCCTCACCGAATGAGAGAAATTCTGATGTTCACTATAGATAGACATGTATGCAGTGGCGCAACCGGGGGGGGGGGCTTGAGCCCCCCACCCCACCAAATCATCAATACATATTTTACTATATAATGTTACTAAAAGGACTGTCAAACTGTCTTTTTTCAATATGTGAGCCCCCCCCCAGCATTTTTTTCTATATGTGACCCCCCCTCCCCAGCATTTTTGCTGGTTGCGCCACTGCATGTATGCGAAGCGCGTTATATTAAAAATACGGGGATTGATATATATAGGCTATAGAGGTCTCTCGATAAATAATGTATACGCACAACATATCTGTAATAAGGTAGTAGGTTAATATATGTTCGTCCGCCTCATGTCCATCTTGATTCATGTCATTTATCATGCCACTGGTATGATTAATATCCCAATGAAAATATCATATGTTAATGAGATAAAATATTTCACTTACTGAGTTACATCCACATACATCACTATGGGTGCCTCTAAAAGGTCTCTAAGCTTTAAGTGATAACAGATAACCACCACAGTATGCTGTTTGTTTTTGTGACATAATGTTATGTTTTTTTTTCAATATGGAGTTATAGTAAGGTGGGGGACAGAAGTTGGGGAAAATATCACATGAGTGACTCATAGACATAGTCTTTTACTTTCTCGCCCCTCCTGTATTAACACTTGTTTTATATTCTAATGAAGTCTTTCTAGTATTAACTCTTTAATGCCTCTCTGGTATTAACTCTATAACTCCTCTCTGGTATTAACTATATAACGCACTTTTAGAAATAGCACAATTTTTTTTCTTTTTTACGCCCATCTAATATCAAAAATAATATAATATATTATATTGTTGTGTATTAGTTTATGAGAATATTATATGGGGGTGTGAGAGTGTGTTGGGTCAGTTAGCGTGTTGAAGGGATAGCGTGTTTTTGATGGTAAAGAGAGTTCACGGTAGGGGACCGTGACTAGCTGACGAGTGTAACGGTCAGTAGTTTATGGTATGGGAGCGTGGCCAGTTGACAAGTGTAACAGCCAGTAGTCGGGTGTAGAAGTTGGGCTGTGGATGACAACATTAGTTGTCTGGACTTTATGTTATTTGTGATGATTCAGTTTTATACATTTGAGGATTAAACATATATATTTTTTCGTTTGATGAATACCTTGTTTGTATTTACTGATTGGATATGTGAAGTGTTCACTATTGTGTATTACCGTGTGTTTTCCTAAGTGTCAAAGTGTTGACCTATATGAAGTATTGACGAAGGAGATAAATTAAAGGCCCAACAAGATCCTGTACACAGAAATATAAAGTGTCATTGTTTTCGTTATAAAATATGTGGCCTATTAAGTCGTGTTCCTAATTAACTAAGTGTGTGTAGACCCTTTAAGGATCAGTTAAAGTCTCTTAGATCATTTAAACCACCAATGGTGCCCTTCATTCATCCACAACATAATCGATTGTGCAATCCTATGAAACACAATAAGAGATAAAGCGGAGACTTCACAATGACCTAAAATATCCATTGGTCATCAAGATATATCAAACCCCTAGATTTTCATATTGACAGTCGAGCACTTTACTGTATGATTATTCATCACTTAATTCCTTGTGCATAGAAATAGTTGAAGTATCCATCAGAACGTGCCATCTAAGAGACGGTCAAATATCACACATCCCGTTAATCTCGGGCTTTGACAAAACAAATATAAATGAAGGAAAGGGAGGCGGCTATCAAAAATAAACAATTTCCAGTCTTTAATAGCACGTAACATTTTCGCAGAACAATAAAAAAAATAATATTAAAAAAGAAAATACATCTCTTAAACATATCTGTAACAGTGTTTAAACTTTGTATAATTTCTTTTAAACGATGGAAATGCGCACACACACATATATATATATATATATATATATATATATATATATATATATATATACATAGTGTGTTTTTTATATTTGTATTTTCATGTTGTTTTTAACTTCCATAAATGTTATAAACTTTATGTCTACAAAACATCATACAAAGTCGAGTTTAGTAGTAAGTGCTAGTACGTGGGAGACATAAGAGTGATTGTCAGACACGTATTGCTATTTCTGAAGTGTAAGCTATATTCCGTTTCACCAGCTATTCTATCCCCGGGCAGGGAAAACTTGGCACGATGTATAGGTGGGTGAGATAAGTAGTAGGACGCGAAGCCGTTGGCCAAAAGTATGTTCCATTATTTTATTTCACTAACTGTCCCGCGGGAGGGAAATCTGTAGCACGATGTTTGGAAGTACTTTCTAAATCGGAAGTTGACAATTATTGTCAAAATGTTATTTACTTTCACTGTGTCGTCGTATTGGATTATTTTGAGTAAAGATCAATACATCCGTTGCCATTTCTTGATGAATTGGAATTAAACATTTCACACTCTTGAGCTTATACTGACAACAGAACTCGACATAAAAAACCAAGCATAACTAGTATGTTTTATATTGTTTTAATGTTGTACATAGTTACACATTAGGGTAGGGTGAAATTTTTTTTTTCTTAATATCTGGTTTGGATAGCTATAAAAACTTGCTAACGCATGCATTTTGTAATGTGGCAGAAAATTAACGATTTAAAGCATATCTTGATGTTCCACAGTTGACCTAAAGTATAGGCATATTTCGATAAAAAATAATCTTTAAAAAAAAGTTATATGTACATCATATTAATGTTGTTGTTTACCTTCTTAATAGTCTATACAAACGTAACAAGTAATATGAACCATATATTTGAAGGGAAAACACATACAAACTGTCTAACATGTTTTTATAGCTACAAATGTGTTCGGCTTTGGTGTCCAGTTTTGGTATTTTCGATCTCGATTCCAAGCAAGCTTTTATGAAAAATCGCGTTTTTCTGGACCACACACCACTTTGGAAGCCTCTGTAACAAACTTGATATGTCTCTCTATTGACTGGGTGTGACAAGGATAGCAGGTGAAATTTATTATTGGTGTATCTTCTTCCCGGATCATAATTAGCAATGCATTGTCATAAATGTCCATTACGATCGAGAGCTCTGTGATCGGAGTTTTCTGCCAATAGATCATGTCTATGCTGCTAGTAGCCTCAAAGTTGATTACACACAAACACTGAGGCACACACACTCAAACACACAGACACAAACACTGAGACACAAACACTAAGATACACACAAACACAAACACACAAACACTGAGACACAAACACTAAGATACACACAAACACAAACACACTAACACTGAAACACACAAACACTCAGACACAAAAACAAACACTCAGACACACACAAACACACAGACACACTCACACACAAACACATAGACACACAAACACTCAAACTCACACACAAACACTGAGACACACGTGCACACATACAATTATAAATATTTGATATTAAAATTTCTATTACACAAATAATATAGTTTTACAGCTTTGGATTGGAAATACATGTGTATGATGGTTATGAAAAAAAATTATTTAACTAAAAGACTTGTGCGCATGGGAATCCCATTAATCAAAAGTGTTTTACTTTGACATTTCAATAAAATGGTATTGTGAGTCTATTCTAATGTCAGACCACGTTTTCTCTCCCTAATTAATATCAGCAACCAACTTGGGAAATGAGAGACATATTTTATTTCGATTTTGTATGCAGTCTAGTAATTTTTAAGAACTATTTTATGGAGCGAGCGATCACAAAATAAATAGTATGGAAAGTTTGTTTTGAAACAATTAGTTAGACATTATATATTCACAAATTTGTTTTGAAACACATAGCTAGACAGAATATATTCACAAAATTTGTTTTGAAACACATAGTTAGACAAAATATATTCACAAAGTTTGTTTCATTTAAAAAAAAAATATGTTAAAATAAATATGTGATGTGCGTGGTATTATTGTATGAATCATAATATATATATATATATATATATATATATATATATATATATATATATATAAAAGCTAATTACAAAATATTAACAAATATTTGCTTGTAGAAATTCATGCAAAATGAACACGTATGAATTAGTTCTGACAATATTCCATTTCATTGTTACAATCTAGAAATAAAATAGTTACTGGAAGTAAACTATTTTATTTTTTTTTAAAAAGAATTTTTTTTTCTTTCTGACTATTAAATATCCTTGGGCATATTACAAGATATAAAAAAAATTCTAGTCTCTGGAAGAAATGTTACGCTTCAGCCTGTCTACAATGACAGGGATGGTATATATCATTGGATTCAATGCAGAGTTTACAGGCAGTACAAACACTGCCATCCATGCGTAAGTGTCTTTATCAAACTCTTGACCAATCAGAGACAGTATTCCCATTATACCGACGGGAAACCAACAAAGAAAGTCTGACACAGCAACAAAAGCAAGTTTCTTGGCTATGTTCATGTCCTGGGTTCTCCTTTCTGAACAATGTCTAATGGAAGGTAGATTCCATTCCTTAATTAAAACCGTTGGAAGAATAAATGTGCCATTCAGGTACAACTGCAGGAATTAAGGCCAAGACGAAACCAGTCACCCAAGTTGAAATAAAACATTTCCATTTAAGACTTGTAGAAGTTTCATGTGCACTGAATGGATAAGAGATACTTATGAAACGATCCAAATTAATCAGTCCTATTAAAAATGTTGATGTTTCACTGGAGAGTGTTGATAAAAAGCCAGAAAAGTGACAAAGAAAACTCTTTCTCCAGCTTTCATCGTACACAACGTAAACATCAGCATAGACTACAGAGACGCCCAGATCCGAGACGGCCAGACCTGTTACAAAAAGACCGTAAGCTGTTTGAAATATTTTCTCTCTGTTCCACACAACTCTGTAAATCAACACAACGCCGTTGCCTGCAATTGTCAACAAACCCACAATCCAAACTGAGACTCTTTTAAAAAAGTTTCCAACTATGTGTTGACACGTAGAGATTGCGTCATCAGGGGCGTGGCATACACTGGATGAAATATTATCTCCTCGAATTTGTTGACAACATAATTTAAAATCACTGGTCAGTAGACATTTCTGTACTGTATGCCCTTTAAAGAGATCAACCTGAACGTCAGTCATCAACAATCCATTTATGTTTAATACGTCTAGTATAAAATTATCTGGTAGCCGCATGTTTGTAAATCTAGTTATCTTAGTGAATCTCAGATTCAATATTCTTAGAAATTTTAAGTTTTCAAAACAGTTCTCAGGAAGTGACGTAACTGAGGTATACGAGATATCAATTTCTTCTAAAGAGTATGGAAACACAAACTCTTCATTTAGATTTAAATATTTATTATGTGAAAGATTTAAAAACAATAAAATAGTCAGTGACTGTAAAGAACGTAAGTAGTTGCTGTCACTGACATGATTTTTACTGAGATCTAATATCACAGTTTCTTCTGTATTCCAGATTTTTAATGACTGGTCTACATTTTGTATTTTACAGTCACTGATACTGATCTGTACAACATGTAGATAGGGAAAATAAAAATTCCAATCATAAGGAAGCAATAAATTAGAGATGTTGTACAGCTTAATGCTCTGTTTAAAAAAAACCTTAAAGTTATCTTCAACTTTATAAGATATACAACTGTAATCGGCTGGGCATGTATCATTACATATGTTTGGACCTGACACTTTATTCTCAATATTCAAAAAGTTTATAAAATATTCGTGTAATTTTGAATTGAGGCAGATATTTGTAAATTTTAAAGTTATCTCCCCTAAACAGATTAATTTAGTGTGTGTAAATAATGTTTGCTCTTGGCCAAACGGACAAACATGTTCTGTGTAAGCAGCATCAAAGAACATAATACAGTAGGAACCGGGACATTTTATAAAACCTTCAGGACATTGAAAAGTGTCACAGTTTTGAAGGTGGGTGTTGTCTGTACATCCATAACGAGGCAGGTAAAGACATTTGAGAGCAATATCCTGGTTTGTGTTACAAGCTACTAATGGCATATCTTGATTTATTTTACCTTTTTTAGACAAACATTTTGCACTTAGTGAGTGTAAATAATCTGCAAAACAGTATTGTTCAGACGTTGAGTTGGTTGAATGTATTCTACTTTCACTATGGACTGTATAAAATGGTAGACAACTGGACGTACACGTCTGATCACGTGACTCTTGTAGAAACATCACACGTTCATAGGTATATACAGGTGGAGAGTGTTTTGGTTTTGAACACAAATAATAATTGTCATTGTCATGAGGGGGATTGGAATAGTTACATTTTATCTTATTAAACGTATCTGTGTTATAAAAACTGTCATACAAAAGAAATACAATAGCTGTTTCATGAATGAGACCAAGGGTGTCAGGTTTGTTGACAGGTTTAAATAGCAAGTCCGTTTCCACTTGTAGTCGTTGGTGACATTCACACACAAGGTAAGTCTCGTATAGAATTTGTTCACAATCCATCACATACAGATATTTCCAAATATTTGTATTGTTGATGATATTCAAAGTATCATTAGCAGATTTAGTATAATTAAAGTAAACACATTGTATTAAGCCACTGTCAGATAACTCGTGATAGAAAGTAAATGGATTTCCAGATAACCAGAAATATGTTTGAGAATCTATATTAAAACCAAGACCCAAGTGAATGTAAATTGAATCTAAGTCATTCCAAGATGGCATGTTTATTTTCAGAACTTTGGAAATCAAATAATTTAATTCCTGGTATGTTTCTATGGAAACCAAATAACTATGGAAGTTGTTATCACAATATTCATAAGCTTCTTTGTGACTTATGTTTCTAAATTCCACGTTGTAAAATGACTTTTGGATATTCTCAGATACAAAAGTTAAGTTTGTGTTGGTACATGTTGAGTTGCATATCTTTGGGATCAAACTCTGAATATTTAGATCTTTAAAAGAATTGGTGTAATGAATGTACTTTCGTGAAATTTGACTTTCGTGACTGGAATTATTTATGTAATTTAATATGAAAAATATATTGCTGTCTAATGCTTTATCTTGATTATTAATAATAATATAGATATCTTTCTCTTGTTTGTATTCTATTGTTTAAAAAAAGAAATTAATGGACACAGAAGAATTATTTGGTGCCCTGGTTCGTCCTATCATGTATAACAACTTAGAAATAGAAACGTCGCCGTTGCATTGATTTGATATTTCATTTGCTTTCACTGAGATGTTTACTGTCAATTCCTCAAGACTAGCTGGCTCTTTAGCTTCGTACGTCATGTAGGAAACATTCAGTGATATCCAATTTCTATTTACTCTAAGATACTCTACAGATCTTTTGATGAAATCTATTTGATCTCTGACTTCATGACGACAGTCTATCACAAATAAAATTTCCTTGGTCTCGATATTACAGTTGTTCAATGGAAATGACAGAACAGAACCTTAAAGAGAAAAAAAAACTAAGTTAAAACTTGCAGCATATAAAAAAACAACATAGAAAACAATATGAATAGACATATCCAACCACATATCTTCCTTTCAAAGTAGCATTTGGATTTATAGTTTCAAAATAGCTTGTCAAATTGGTAGCCCATGGGCCACAGGCAGCCAGATCAAATATAACTATATTTCATTTAACCTATGATAATGACTCTATTCATTTAAATATATATATATATGACTGTCTTTTACTAAATTATATAAAATAATTAATCTTCTCATAATATCAATGATTGATGAGTTAAAGCAACTTTTATTTAAAGCACAAAACTAACAGGTAAATGATTATCGCTAACGAATATCAAACTTCTCTTTAATAGCGCAGTGTTTAGGAGGAAGAGAGAGAGAGAGAGAGAGAGAGAGAGAGTGTGTAGGGTAGGTATCATACACCATTAAACTAAATTAGACGAATGCATGAAGACATAAAATGTTCAATATATTTCGTTTTATTACAATTAACACATTCAGGGAGGGAGGTAAACTGAACATTTGTCGTAATATCGAACAAACCCTTTCTAAGTATTGGTATTTTTGATAATGAATTATTTCAAATAATAAGATTCTGGTATTTTGATTTTCTCAATACGAAATCAACATTTTTCTATCTTGAAGGGGAAAGGAAAAAAAGAGGGTGGGAGTGATTTCAATATTGTTTGCTTTTTATTTATTATTTTTTGTAAATTGAACGATGGGCGAAGTCAATATATGCTGTGTTGGGTCATGTCCATAACTCTTTGAAAGATTTATAATTTATAAAAAAAATGATTTGTGTACAATAAAATCATAATCTGTTATTTCATTTTTGATAATGTATACTTTGTGTAATATGTTTGTGTAAATCAAAATATGATTTTTTTACTACAGAACGTGGATACATTTTACTTAAGTATACATAAAAAAAGAAATATGTTGCCGAAAAAAATAATAGATAATAGAAAACCTAACTATGTGTACATCTTATAAAATACTTTTTATGTGAAACAAAGATTTAAAATTTAATTCGTTTTTTAATAATACCAAAATTTTTATTTTTCCATCGAGAAGTTTGTCTTTGATTGAAAACACTTGCTGACAGCGTACCTTGCTATTTAATAATGATAAAAGTGTGCTCAGATGGAACTAAAGAGTACTAACAACTGTCATTACCTTCGAAAATAACCTATTAGCCCAGTGTGCGAAGCCAAACAAAGTATATTCAAGAAATCAGGGTTGAAGTTTTAAGGGTTGACCATTAATTACGTCAACAATATAGATACTGGAGGAAGTGGTCTTGACAAGTTGGACAGTGGTTGACATAGGGGAGGGGGAGTGAAAATTTTTTACTTCAACAATGTTACTTTTTTTACAAAATTATCTCCATCGTTTCTTTTACAAACCAACATTGAAACTTCTATGTTAGTTTAATATGAACTTAAAGCATTTTTTTATCCGCTAAATGAATTAAATTCACGACGTCTAAAACATTTATATGTTGTATTATATGACTTTAATATACTACTAAGATGCTGTAAAAATTATTATGCGAAACAATTCTAGCATCTCGTTATTGTGAGCTAATTACAACCGAGTTCACTAAACAGAGGTTTGTTCTTTTTCCTTCATCAATACAATACAGCAGATGATGTGTACGAGTGAATGAACATTTTCTCATTTTCCATCAAACGTAATGGGAGCAGGGAATTTACTCGTCCAAGGGCTTCATTTCATATTGCAAGTTTGGCTTTTGTCCGCATGCCTGGAGGTGAGGGTATGTTCGTGAATTGCGACCAGGTGGTAGGTGGGAATAGCTACATAGTAAGTGAACAGACCTTAACGTCAAATTGTAGAGTGAATGTCGGCTTTTTATTAACAAATGCTACTGAGAGAATGAGTTAGCTATATTCTTATGTTTATTTTTTAATCCGACCATTGAATACGAAACAAACCGGTGATAGCTTTATGACATTTATACATGCTGTTTTAAACTTTGTCCTTTTACTGGCAGTAAAATAGACATACGGCAACACCCATTCATTTCGTAATGCACACACACACATTTATGTGATATTAATTGTATATTGTCGGACGGCTAATTGCCTGTGTGATTCATAGGTTATAGCGATGACGCATTGAATAATTTATTTACCAATCATATCTATGAACACTGATAACGGTTTAATGCAGGGGTGGGCAAACTACGGCCCGTCAGAGTATAGTATGCGGCCCGTTTGCATGTACAAGTTACGATCCTATGTCAATGTTAATTCTCTTTGTTTAGAGTTTTCCCTGTATGTTTTTAATTTTATTCGACTATTCGATCTAAATCTAGTGATATTAAATCGGTTTTTATGCTCCAGAATATTAGTTAGGGCTGCTTGATCTATAAGCAGATTGTGACATAAAGAAGAAGTTTAAGTCAATTATTTTGTTGAAATAATTGTGAATAGTAAAGTCTTATTACCAAATTAGCAAATGATTAAATTTATATTTTAAAATGTAATGTGTGTGTGTAATAGATAGTGTATGTGAAATAAAATGACAAATTATCTTAAATTCGTATTTTCATACGTTTTAAATTGTATTTAAGTAAACAAAATATATATGCGGCCCGCCGATAAGAATCAAGTTTTCAATGTGGCCCTCCGAAGAAAAGGTTTGCCACCCTGGTTAAATGCATATCTGTTGATGAGTAAATTGTTTTTATTTGTGTTTTATAATTTATGATTCATATCTTTTGGTTTGGAAAATGTGTGTTCCCTACACCTATGAGACTGGGGAAGTTACTGACTTATTAGGGCCCCCATCAAACATATAACTTGAGGGCCCCTAATGGAGATATCTGAGATATTTCGACTACTATATAATACTGTCTGTTATTTACTACTCTGCTTAATGTCTTTCAGATAAATAAATATACATATTTTAGTCATGTTTAGAAGACATCTATCTTAGATTAGCGATAAACACATGTTCCATATATTCTTACAATGTCCTGTGATAATAACATATATCCTTAAATAACACGTGGAGCAGGACTGCTTATAACAGAACTTGCCAAAGTTGGCCATAAAAATCTGGGCTCTTGAGCTCAGATTGTGAATTATCCTTATACAAAGTTCTACATATGTATGTGTAACAATTATATTTGGCATAGAAATTTAGTTAGCATAATTAACTGGCCAATTAAGGACGTAGAGATTGGCAGACGGTAATAAAACAGACTATAATAGAAATTCATAAGGGAAGGACGTTAATTTATTTCACATCATTCACTGTACAATAGTATGTGTATATTTCAATTTTGATTCATATTGACAGAGCATATATATATATTAGAGTGGTCCAAAAAATTTTTTTTCGATTTTTCTAAATTTAAGGCCTGCATTGTGTTCTGCCAGCAAAAAAAAAGGGTTTTCTGAAAAAAATGAAAACAATCGTGAAATATTTAGGGGTTGCACAAGGGCAATGAAAACATTGATTTAGTACTAAATAGTAATTTAATGGTTTATGTTAATTGTTTAGTGTTGTTAGGGTTTTTAATGCTTCATGTGTAAAATATTTTGTCCCTGAACAAACTTGGAGGCATGTGGTAGCTGTGGCCCTCCGTTCCTTTCACTCAAATAACGTAATGAGACAGTTCTTGCTGATTTAACTTTATTGCACGATAACACAATAAAATATAAGTATGATAAAAGTTCACTGCATATATTATATCAAATATGTTGGATCACCACCAAAAGAAGAATTTAATTATATTTACTAAAGTCCATTAGGATCACACACAAAAATAGATAATGTCTCTCATATTATTTCTAATCAAGTCTTCCGATCACAAAAGAAAATAGCTAATATATATTCCATTAGGATCCTGTACAAAAATATGTTTACCATCAAGGTGAACTCTCAATCTCTATAATAATAATAACCTAAGATAAAGGACACGTCTTTCCTCTACGAGAGTGAATTCTTAACTGACTATTTCCTTTCCGGAAATATAAAAAACCCGGATCTCCAGTTGGTTAAAAACTGTGATCCTAATATTTGTAAAACAAACTATTTAATCATACCTTTACAAGTGTTAAACATGAAATAACAACATCAAAACAATTAAATAATAGAATACAACAAAGCAAAGTGTTTACTATTTATGGACTTTATATTCACTGACTGCATTTTGCTAGTCCAGTAACAACTGTGGTCTTCTTTGCATCGGATATAATCGTCAGTGTTCTTGCCCAACTGAAGTAACAATTGCTTCTGGTATTCTTTTTGGCATAAAACTTCATTGAAATCATGAATCAGTTTCACTCCAATTAGGCTGTGTCATTAACAGCTTTCAAATTGTTTACAACCTTTTCTGCATGTTTGTATTCATTGTTGCTGCTCCATGTTTCAGGGGACATCTCCAGGAATGAATGTGGCAAACCAAGAATGAAGAAAAATGCCTCTGTATTTTTTGTAACAAAGAAGCTGATGGGCTGGTCTGCATATAATCCATTGAAATCATGACGCTGAGCACGATTTGTAGATCCGGATTTTTCTGGCATATTTTTAAGCATCTGAACCTTTAGCTTAGGAACAATATTTTTAATCAAAAAAAGCGAGGCCCACTGTAATTTCACTTAGATACTATAAATGTCGACTGAAAGCTGCTTGGAAATGAATCCCATGTGGTGGTATTCCTCCAAAAATATGACACCCAATTCCAAAAATTCGCTGTAATTATATCGTGGGTGACAAATTTGAAGATTGTCATTTGCAAACTGCAATGTGCTATCTTTGAAAAGGTCTGCTTCAGTCATCCCATCTGCAGTATCATAGGATCCCTTCTCCATAAAATGCCACTGCTCTTTTTTAAATCGTTTGAAAAGTGAGATATCAGGTCCAGATGAGGGAGGGCCGACTTATCTTCAATGCGGTGAACACTTTTTCCAGAACAATTTCCATCATATGGTGGCGGCAAACAAGATGAATAAGACTTTTTTCAAGCAGCTTTTCAATTAAAACAGATACCCCTTTAGAATACCAAGTGTTCCTTGCTGCTGGGTCAAAACTTAATGCTACTACTTTTTCACAAATGTCCCAGTCCTTAAGACATTAAACTACAGCTTGATCTTGACTGTTACCTGTCACTGAAGCCAATTTTGGTACACATGGCAAGCACTCTATTTGCGGTCCTGTTACAATCACTGGCAATCTCTCAACATTCTCCCTGCCTGTGAGATCAGGAAGCAATTTTCCACACCAATGTACAGTTAATGGTACTTGTGGATCAAATAATTCTTGAACTTCATGTGCTGTTTTTTTCCTAATCTCAGCTCTCACACGCTGTACAATACTGTACTAACATCGTGACCAAGAGAATGAGCTGTAGCAGCTAGTAAATAGAATGCTGTACGATCACTAACTTGTGATCTATCTAATGCTGCCGCAAATTTGTAATAGACTAAAAACAAAAGTGTCGCTTTCTGTATTTAACACATTTATTATAAACAGAATATCTGAAATAGAGTAGATAAATTTATAAGGCTGTGGCTATACGGACCCGGGTCCCAATAAAATCCGATTGTTATTCGGACCCGTGGCAAATATGCACTAAGCTTAGCTATATTTAAACTTTACTAGACGGAACCCGAAAAAATAATAATACAGAGTCCGCTTAGTGGAACCCTAGACACTGAGTAACGATTAAATCATACAGTTCAAACAATTATAAAAAAAAAAAACAATAATAAAGTTTATGTATAGCTAAGCTAAGTGCATATTTGTCTCGGGTCCGAATAACAATCAGACTTTATTGGGACGGGGTCCGAATAAAAATCGGATTTTATTGGTACCTGGGTCCGAATAGTCACTTGGAATTTATAAATAATAAATATAAATACTGAAGTCTTTAAAATATTTTAAATAATGTATCATTTTACTATTTGCTAATTTGATCATTGAAATAACTTTTTATTACTTATGAAAATGGCGACTAGTGAAACCTCGGTCGAAAATAATGATGTGTTTTTGGATGCACTGAAATGGTTTGTTTTTAGTAAAACCGACATGTGTATATTTTTCAAGTTCCTGACTATGGGGCAGCTCCGTAGCGTGAAAATTCTACAGCAGGGGCCAGGCAATATCGGGGGGGGGGGGCAGGTAATACATTTTACTAAGTAGAGCAAATAAGCAGAGGGGGCCAGACAAAACGTAGGGGGCCCCGGCCTCCCTGGCCCACTCTCGCACGCTACGGGCCTGCTATGGAGGTGAACGCGACAAAATTTGCATAACTTTTTTATCAGCGGCATGTTTGCGTGGCGCAATTACAAAATTTTGTCTCGTGTGATACTATCTTAATAGGCAGCCGGAGCCGTCAATTTTGTGGGAGCCGGAACCGGAAAAAAAATTGGCGGCTCCGCAAGCCTGGTTTTAACCTAGTGAGTAGATTAGTGAGACTAATAATATATGCATCTTTATATTGTTTGAACAGCGGACTACCCAGTGCGTTGATATTTGCATAAATCAAGAATGCTAACATTTGACGTTAACAATCAGACAATGTTAAACGACTCCCTTCAAAACTTTTCTTAGTTTGTTTAGAACAACATCACCAAACCTTGGAAAAAAGTACGATATGCGTCTATCAACTCTTCATTCTTAACGCCGATTCTCTCCCTTTGTGAAGTTGAGATGTACGCCATTGTATGATATGTTTTGATGCTTCAAAGCAGGTATGTTTTTAAATAAAGTAACAATTCCTTTTAAATCCGCTTCCTAGTAAATTTTGTTCTAATGTAGTGAACGCAGATAATACAATAATAGAGGACGGCATGCTTACTGGAAGCCACATAGAACAAAAATATAAAATAAAATAATTTTAATTACTGGCTACAGAACAATTGATTTACACTGTCCATACATCACTTTGTTCTAACCCAAGTCAAGTGGTGGGGGGAAGGGGAGGAGGGCATTATTTCTGCTGTTGTTTTATTAGGATAGACTAATAATAAAAATTAAAAAAAAAAAAAACTACACAAGGACATTATCATACTTTTGAAACAATAAGTGCTGAAATTCACCCACTCGATTACATTATGTTGTAGAATGTCAGAAATGACAAATGACCATAGGGCTTAATACAACAAATAAATCTCTATATACAGCCACAACTACAACGGCTACTGTACTTCACTGACGTCTTCTTCACAACAAACTGCAACGTCACAACGCCACTACTTTCAAAACATTGACTATCTATTATACATATGAAAACAACAAACTGTTTATTATGCCAACTGAGTATTCTCTTAATAGAGATTAATATAGTTTTATCTTTCACTTTTTACTATTAAAAAAAAAAATGTTAAAAGGCGGTTGGTGCATGGTCTTTTTAACTGCAACGTCACAACGCCACTACTTTCAAAACATTGACTATCTACTATACATATGAAAACAACAAACTGTTTATTATGCCAACTGAGTATTCTCTTAATAGAGATTAATATAGTTTTATCTTTCACTTTTTACTATTAAAAAAAATATGTTAAAAGGCGGTTGGTGCATGGTCTTTTTAATTAACTTATGATTTGAAATGTGTATTGTTTAGAATTATAAAATGTTTTAAGTCCACTAAAAAGTAATACATGATGTCGTAAATTATAATTTAATTAGGTTTATTTGTAGACTGTCCACAGTAAACGGTAGTCATGTTATCTACAGTTCTCAACATTTAGTGACATACAGAAGTTTAAGAAAAATGACTAAGTTAGAAAGAGCATTTTCATAGGACATATCTTAATGAAACAATGCAGTTTCGCAAATAAATATTGAAACAATATATACAAATATATATATTATAATTGAAATGATTTGTAGTTGTCGCCCAGTGTCTGAATTTCTGAATTTCGAGCTTATAAGTCAATATATTTTTATTACTGGGCGACATTCATGTTGCATAGAGAAATAATTCAAGTTAACTCTACAAAGAACAGAGACTTAAATCTAGCGCTCGATTTAAGGCAAAACTAATGCCGGGATAAAAAAAAGAATCCGCACAGCCGGGAATAAATGTCTAGGGTTTCATCCCCGGGTTGGATTAAATTAGCTAAAGCAGAACCGGGGATGACAGTTTTAGGTGATGGGATATCCCCGGCGACCCCGGCGGTAAGACGAGCCCTGACTAAATCTGAACATTTCTAGTAACAGTCTATTTATAAGAAGAGTATCTAGCGTTACATCCACTTGTTCATTATTTGTGTTTTCAAAGGCCATTGTGTGTAAGTTCATTCTTGCGTGCTGGTAACCAGTAACACACCGTTATGGTATTTATTAAGCTTCCTTCTGTTATAACATTAATGTACGAGACAGGTGTAGAACTATGGGCTTCATGTTGCATGAATATATACATTTATATTCTGTTAACGACAATGAATGTATTCCATGTAGTGTTAAGTAACAGGAAAGATAAATGAATAGCATTCAATGTAATAAATGAAAATTGAATCTCAATGTTTGATAGTTATATATAGTAAATGTATTACTGGCAAATATAGTAATAATTTTTTTTACCTAATGTAATACTAAAATTAAAGAAGAACAAAAGCAATTTATTTTCTCCCCTTTAAATGTCACCTATTCAAAACTATTCTCTATGATCAACCGTGATTACATATAATCATTTAATCACTACGATCAAACTGGATTGCATATAACCAATTGATCACTCTCATTTTATAGTATAAGCACTAGTTGAAATCTTTTTTTACTTTTTTTTTATTTAACGTAGTCTTTTGGGTATTCGCATGGTCCAATTATAAAGAAGAAGTTAGAATTATACAATATTTTGTTTTAATGTATGCCAAGATATATATATATATATATATATATATATATATATATAAATATATATATATATATATCTTTGAAATTTTATATATGTATCAATTTATGCTTGAACGCATGCGAAATATGCAAGTCAGATTTTTATCGATTAAGAAACTGATATGTTAAGTGCACAAACGCCACGGTGAATGTAAAATCTGGGTACCACAATATGTTAGGCTGACACGCTGTAGTGACTTTAAATAACACATCCTATTGTAAAACGTTTTCTTTCTTTGTAAAGTCATAGAACGTCTTTAGACATTTTGTATTTTAACAAGTTCTGATAAAAAAAAATGAAGCATGTTGCTATAATCTTGTTTGGAATTATGAAAGTACATTTGATTGTAAATTGTGAAGGTATTTTCAGTCTTTTATCTGGTAAAGTATTATTTTTTCCTGCACCTAAACAATAAAAATGGACTAGAGTTTCTAATTAGAAAAAAAATGGTACTTTAGTAAAATAAATATTTCCATAAACACAATAGACATGTAGGCCCTATTATCAAAAGACATATGCCAATATTTAACAATATATAATTTCGTTATTTGAAATTATGCTTTAGGGCCACAATTCTTTTTAATGTCAGTCAAATCTATCAAACCAGCTGATTGTGACAAAGGTTGGTTTGGACCAAACTGTCAGTACCAATGTCAATGCAACGATGGGTGTGACAGCAACGGCCAGTGTTCGAACCAGAAATGTTCTCCAAATAGGTGGTTTGGATATAAATGTCAATATCAATACCGTAAGTGTTTTTTTTCTTGTAATAAAAAGTTAAATAGATTATATGAATTAAAGGTTTAACACTAAAAAGACGGCAGCGGTAATTTTGACCGCAACGCTAATTTGTGGTTTAATTACTACTAAACGGTTAACCCCAGACTATTGAAACTGTATGAATTTACATATCTTTATAACATTGTTAAAATTGTAGAAAATTTTTATTGTTGCTTTTATAATACTCGAAAAAAAAACAAGTTATATCTAGAACGACTGCAGTGGTCATAATGACCGCCATACCAATTAATATCTAGTGACGCTGTCGGCTGACGTCATATTATTGTCAAAAGCACATCCATTGTAGTACGATAAGACAGAATCGAAAAGTGTTATTGCCATGTGTAAAGACACAACTCCAGAACGTTTTTCTTCAATAAGTAATCGTCAATGGTAAAAAAAAATCCCCACAATTTACCGTTGGAAGCCAAAATAAAAGAATGTCTGCATATTGAGTATTTGGCACAAACATGTTGCATATTGAGTACCTGGCGCAAATATTCTGCATAATGAGTACCTGGCACAAACATGCTGCATATTGAGTACCTGGCACAAACATGCTGCATATTGAGTACCTGGCACAAACATGCTGCATATTGAGGACCTGGCACAAACATTCTGCATATTGAGTACCTGGCACAAACATTCTGCATATTGAGTACCTGGCACAAGCATTTTGCATATTGAGTACCTGGCACAAACATTCTGCATATTGAGTACCTGGCACAAACATTCTGCATATTGAGTACCTGGCACAAACATTCTGCATATTGAGTACATTGCTCAAGCATGTTGAAATTGGGGAAACAAAAAAAACTGAAACTGAGCAATATTATTATTTTTCTAAGTGAGGAAGGACGTTCAGGGCCAAATGAGCCGCCCACAAGAGATCAGCATTTTCTACAACGCATTTATATTTTTCGAATATGCAACTCTTCCAGCATTTCTAGTCGCTCTTATATTCTTAACGAACTGTGATCTCTTTAAAAGTAAAGTTCCCTTAGCCGAAATGGGCCAACGGGGCAGATAAATAATAGAATCCATCTGTTTCTATAACCTCGGCATATGAAGATATTGTGTCGTTAGCACAACGCCCAGCCGCCTTTTCTTCCCCAACTTAAGTCAGGTACCTATTTAAAGCTGGGTGGATTTGTGGGACGACTTTGAAACACATTTCACTTGGAACAATTCACATACGTCTCACCGAGGATCGAACCCAGGACTCTCAGGTCGACAGTCGAGTGTCTACGTCACTCGGCCACCCGTCTCACTGTGCAACAAAAATAAATTTCAGCAGGCATTCCTTTTAACCCTGGAGCAAGCAGTAGGTCTAATACATGCCATCAATGCACGTTTTGTCGTAACAAAACACAAGATGACTAATGAAAACAATGTGATTACTTACGTATATTTTTTGAAGAATACTGTTTATAATTCTATAGATATTTTTATTTGGTGGTTACACATAATAAAAATAATTATTATATGACATAGTTTGTTAAAATGCTAACCGCAGTCAAAATGACCGCTTCAGTCGTTAAAGGTAGTTCAAATAGTCCGTCGTTCTAGTGTTAAATACAAGCGTTGTTTATGAATACTTGATGTATATAATTTAAAGTCATGTCACTTCTGACTTTGAGATAAACTAATTACATTTTGCTTTTTGGTTGACTACGTTAAAGTTATTTCAATACCAAACTCAGCCGATGGAACTTATTTGTATGTTTATAATTTTAAATGATAATTTACTTAAGGTAGAGCTAAAGACGTTAAATATGTTGCGTTTACTATTGAAATACTCGACGTGCTTCTAAGCGTTTGCTTGTAATGTTATATTGAGCGTAATATATGGGCAAGTTTTGTGTCATTTAGTAGTTTCAACATCTAAACAAAATTAAAACCACCATTAAAAATAACATCGTTCATTATCATTTTAAAAAGGTTTCATTAATAATGGGTTAAAACTATGAATATCCATCTCTTTATGTTGGAGACGTCAATCTTTACCACCTAAAATAATCCAAAACGCTTCAATTATTAAGGTGAAATTTACAAAAAAGTGATATTATTACCTTAATAATTATAACCATAACTTAAGGTTGAGACAATCAGTCCAGTCATTTAGCTTCTTTCAATTATTTTTTTTTACGTTTGCGTTGTGACGAATTACTTCTTTGGAATACATAATTTGTTCATTCATTTTATGAATGACTTCATAATAAATCAGGATATAAATAAAATTAAACTGCTATCAATTGTTAATCACTTCTAAATAATATTATATCTATCTATCTATCTATCTATCTATCTATCTATCTATCTATCTATCTATCTATGTCACAATCTCGCCTTTGTAAGGCTGTTGTGATGGCCGTTGTCTATGGGTAATCTAAGTAACTGAGCTGAATGGGTGAGGTCAATAATTTATTTGTGTACAGCCACTTGACAATTAAATGCAATACAGAACGACTCAAGTCGGGTGCGTATATGATAAACAACACATGACTTTATTCAACGTAGATACATATAAACATATAGTTCTAAAAAGAACTCTTAGCGGAGCGAGCGCTAAGTTTACAATATGCAAACCATACGTTCTAAAAAGAAGTTTACATTCGGGAGTCTAAACAGACTCGTATAACGTGGACCTCTCGTAAAAGAGAGTGTGTGTATAGTCATCCCCGCAAGGGGATGGACTGCGCACCGATTACTAAAACTCATCTCTTTTTATATCATTGGGTCCCTTAATCTGTTTCTTGTCCAAACATACATCAACGTCATGTCACCCAGGTGTGCTGAGCAACGGTACCACAAGATATGGCGCGAACGCTCTGTTATCATCCGGCCTGGTCCGAGGAATTAATCTCATGGGGGGGGGGGAAGATGGATGTCCGGCGGAGACGTGTCCACCGTCACGGGCTATTGGTTTGACGGACAAGTAAGGCATGTCAGCCCAACGTCCGTACATTCTATTGGGAGAAGGAGTGGTGGGGGTATGAGAAGGGTTGTGGTAGAGATAAAGGTGGGGGGTGGGTTGATGTTTACGCGGGAAGATGTCTTAAATACAGTTTGTAACAATCTGTCTATCTATCTATCTATTTCTCTCTTTCTCACTCTCTTTCTCACTGTCTCTCTCTCTCTCTCTCTCTCTCTGTCTCTCTCTCTCTCTCTCTCTCTGTCTCTCTCTCTCTCTCTCTCTCTCTCTCTCTATATATATATATATATATATATATATATATATATATATATATATATATACATATCTACATAACCACCCATCAACCTACCCACTACCTAATGTTTAGTCGGAACATCGATCTTGTCGACACAGTCAAATATGAAAACGGTAGTCTGACTATTTAGGGACAATTTATAATGAGACAAAAACTGTTCATAGATGAAATGTATTTAGAACTTAAGTCTATTCAGGAACAAGATATTAACAAAAAAATTGTAAGTCTAGATTGGGACTCAGTCTAGTGAGATACATTTAAATAATCAGTCACCCTGTCTAGTCAGATGCTCAGTTTAGCCAGGGCACGGTCTATTTAAAGGCACTGTAAATTCATTCATTTTAGACGCTGTCTAGCTTAAGACACACGTTACTGTGCCAGATTTTTTTATTTCTAAACAGGCAAACAGCACAGCTTTAAGGGTGACTGATTTGTGTTTAGAACAAGAATTGAAATCGCATAACCTTAGTTAACCAATTTTTTTTAAACTGGTAATAAAAAAGGGGAAAAAATTTTGTTAACAGATTAAGGATTAAAAACCTAAATTAATTTTGCTTCGATCAACAAATCTATCATTATCGATAATTGTAATTTGCAAACTAATTGTCTATTAAAAAGGCTAAATTTGTATCAGATATGCTACTGTAAAAGTATACACATACTGCTATGTTTATCAGATATGCTACTGTAAAATTATACACATACTGCTATGTTTATCATATATGCTACTGGGAAGTATACACATACTGCTAATGATTCCTACAAGTTTGTTTACTTTTCAGAGATATTCCCAATAAAAGTTTCAAGTGTCAGCACTTCAGTTTCAACAGCTCAATGGTTAGATTCGGACGATTCAACGTGTGTCTTTGATGGGTCAATTTCACTTGTCGCCATCTACTTACCACTTAAATCTATTTTCTTTTTTATCAGATTATCTGTTGGAGATCCAGGTATTCTCTAGTTTTACATTTTATGCTTAGAGTAAAATTATTAGTTATCTATATATTGAAGAATGAGTGATAAACTATTACCCGTTGAACATTTAAAGCTAATTACTCGACTTAACCCTCTGTTCTAGGTACTAGACTAATACCTACTGTACATATGTCTAGGTACTAGACTAATACCTACTGTGCATCTAAGTCTGGTTACTAGACTAATACCTACTGTTCATCTAAGTCTAGGTACTAGACTAATTCTTACTGTACATATGTCTAGGTACTAGACTAATACCTACTGTGCATCTAAGTCTGGTTACTAGACTAATACCTACTGTACATCTATGTCTAGGTACTAGACTAATACCTACTGTACATCTAAGTCTATGCACTAGACTAAAATTTAATGTACATCTAAGTCTATGTACTAGACTAATACCTTCTGTACATCTAAGTCTATGTACTAGACTAAAATCTACTGTACATCTAAAATTATGTACTAGACTAATACCTACTGTACATCTAAGTCTGGATACTAGACTAATAGGCCTACCTACTGTACATCTAAGGTCTGGAAACTAGACTAATTCCTATTGTACATATAAGGTTAATTATTAAAAGTTATTATTACCATTGAGATAAAGTAAAACAAATACAAGTTTTCATTATGTCAACTTGTTTTAAAAGACTACAAATCTAAACCAAATCCAATCAATTTTAATATAAAGATGTCGGCCACGCCCGGTGTCTAATTGATTTGATGTAAATTTATCTAACTTTGTTGTTCAAAAAGATCGTATTAGATCTTATCCCCTACACACGATACTTTCCCCATTGTCACTTCAACATTGGCTGTTTGCACTCAGTGAATGTTTATATTGAAGAATAGCTGAACCATATATCTATATATAACTTGAATATATTACCGTTTGGTTCTTGTATATTATCAAAATTAACTTTTTTTAATTATATGATAGTTGTAGGACTGAAGCTTAATTTAACTTAAGATAAAAAAAAATCTTCTCTTCCTTCAAGACAACAATAAACAGTATTATTTAAGCTAATGAACCAGATAATTTATTTCCATTGAGGAAGTATGTTCAACATTTGCTTATTTTTGGTTTTCATTAATAAAGAGTCATTTACCTTCATTGATTTTGCAATATGCCATATCGATTAGAACACTAAGTTCTATATTTTTTTTAAATTTTCATTTTGATTTAATCAAGTGATAACGTCACTTGTAATTTTCCTTGAAGCCACCAGCTAAGCTCGCACTGTTCATCTACTGGTGCTCTTTGGATCACACACCCCAATAAATCAATGTGTAGCTGAATGTTCCACCAGATATGTGGTTTGTCTATCAAAAGATAACAACAGGATAAACACAAATCAATCAGAACAATAAATTATCTTTAAAAAACTTCCGGTTAGAAAAACAAGAAATTTCAGCCCGTTCCAATCTTGGTCACAGGAAATGTTAGCGCATTTTCGTGTTATGTATTATGGGTTTTATAAATTAAGGGGAGTGAGTCATTGTTAAGGTTGTAAGGTATCTTGATGTTATGGGGGTCTGACTGCAGTTGCAGTCAGACTAAACTTGGAGGCGTTACTGTGGTAGCGTGTCACTTAATTTCTCACACACAAACACTGGTCCAATCAATGCACAATTCAATGTTGCTGATTCATTATTTTATTATCGTACGTAGACATTAACAATATTATCAAACCTTATACGAAAGTATATGACATAGGCACATCTTAGAAGTATCTAATAAACTATCACTTGCTAGTCTAAATCAAATCAATAACTTCTTCATAGTTGGATAAAATATATGTCCTACACGTCTAGGATCTAAAATGTAACTCTATCTACCAAGCTTGTCTCTAAGCAACTTAATTGACGTCAACTAGAAAAAACTACGTCACATAGTAATACACTCTCTTGAGCTACTAGAAAAGTGTGATTAACACACATGCACAAACCAATATTAATTAATGAATACTTAAATCAACTTTAACTCCTCGACACCTCCCCTCCCTCCAAAAATGTGCAACATTTCTTTATAATATAACAACTCATAAGTATTTCAATATCAACCTAATATTCAATAATATTCAACCATATTCAATAATAATCAATGGTATTCAATGATATTCAACCATATTCAATAATAATCAATGACATTCAATAATATCCAACCATATTCAATAATAATCAATGATATTCAATAATATCCAACCATATTCAATAATAATCAATGATATTCAATAATATCCAACCATATTCAATAATAATCAATGATATTCAATAATATCCAACCATATTCAATAATAATCAATGATATTCAATAATATCCAACCATATTCAATAATATTCAAAACTCATTCAATAATAATGTTCAAAGTGAACAAACCAATTCTATCATATACCAATTATCAATTTAACCAATATAAATAATACATTCTCCAAAAAAAAAATTTTATGTTAGTACCACTAGTATATGTGTCTTATAAGTTTTATTTTCATTTACCAGTGCCATAACCCTATCAAACAATTCTCCAAGCCATACAATCAATGTAATATATACTGTGTACCCTATTATATTAGTAATTTAATTCAGTAGTTTAACAGAGACTATTTAACTAGTCTAGATAAAATATCTGGTATAAAGTTTTCAGAGCCTTTAATATGTTCTATCCATACTGAATTTTTTATTCTTTCATCTTCTAAAGAAGGTAGAATATTATTTTTAAAAACCTTTAAGGGACTTCTTGGGTTTGTTCCAAATACTAATTCAAAAGGTGAGAATCCAGTGGATTCATGGGGAATCTCCCGGTATGCAAGTAATATAAGTGGTAAATATCTATCCCAATTACTTTCTTGATCAATAATTAATTTATTTAACATTATTTTAATAGTTTGATTGGCCCTTTCTACTGCACCATTAGTTTGAGGTCTATAACGAGGTGCAAATACTTGAGTGATTTCTAACATTTTAGTAAAGGCATGAGTTATTTGAGATGTGAATTGTGTACCATTGTCAGATAAAATAATCTGGGGAAAACCAAATCTAGTGAATATAGTTAATAAGGCACTACAAATATTTTCAGCAGTAATATTTATTAAGGGAATGGCTTCCAACCATCTTGTAGCAAAATCTACAACTGTTAAAATAAACTTATGTACCCTCTGGGATTGTTGAGATACTGGTCCTATAATATCAATGGCTATCTTATAAAATGGTTTATGGTTAGTGTCCATTTCTTGTAGGGGAGCTTTATGGTTAGATGGGTTTTTGTTAAATTTAGTGCATATCTGACAGGATTTTATATATATCTTAATGTCTTTTTCTAGGTTTGGCCAAAAACAATGATTTCTAATTCTATTTAGTGTTTTTCTGTAACTCATGTGTCCAGCTAAGGGACTGTCATGTGTTATTTGTAGTAATTTTGTTCTAAGTGATTGAGGTATTAATATTTGTACATAATCTCTCTTACCTGTAACTTTTCTTACCATGATATCATTTATTATTGAGTATGATGCTTTCTTATTATTCTTATTATTTGTGTCAAAATAATCCATCTTCTTGTTGTAATTTGATAAATTCTTCTTTAGTAATATTCAATATGGTAAATGTATTCTGATTGTTTATGCTGGGTCTTTCTTCTTGTTTATTCATAGATTGAGCTCTAGTGATAGCGTTAATTTCTTGTGATAATTTTTTATGTTCTGTTATGTCATGTTGTGTTTTACTTGTACTATCCAATTCTACCATAATGTGTTTATTTAACTGTTCCTTTTTTTTATCTCTGTCTGATTCTACAATAATGAGTTCGTTTAATTGTTCCTTCATTTTATCCCAATTATTAGAATTTTCCTTTGCAATGTTGTATGCTTTTTTGTGTCCTATCAGTAAATCTTTAATTATTTCTGATCTTTCATTTAATGGAACATCTATTATATGTTTTTCTACAATATTAATATAGCTTAATATGTGCCCTGCTCCATTCCATCTAGGAATTTTATTTGATATTTCTACAGTTTCAATAGATTTAATAGAAGTATTTACCTTATCACTATCAATTAAGTTGTTCTGGACAGACTGAAGTGTTTTCTGAACGCTTATTTCCTTACCACTTAACCACTGTATAAATAATTCACTTGAATTGTCTGGTTTGATGTTTGGTATGTTTCCTATAATTAGGGGGGCCACAGGTGCTATCATCGCTATTGCTTCTATTTTTCCACTGATCCAAGGTGTATCAATTTCTATTATTGCCTTTTTACAGTTTAAAGTTTGACCATTACCTAATTTGACTTTTTCATAAATATCTATTATGCAGTCCTCTGAAACAAGTGAGTGATCTACCACCACACAACTGGCTCCTGTGTCACTAAGACACATGACAGGTTTGTCATTGAGGAAGCAAGGGTAAAATACTAGACTTCCATTATTGTTCAACAGAGCATTTACAGTATGTGTGTTATTTGTTCTACCCAATGTTCTACCTCTGTCATTGTATTGTCTTGGTGGGCTGTTATTTGGTGATTGTCTCTGTCTCCTATTGTCTTGTCCTGAGTATCTACTAAAGTTTCTATTATTGTTGTTTCTAGCATATTGTCTGTTAGATAAGTATCTATTATTCTGTATATTATTGTACCCATTCCTGTATTTTAATTTTCTGCAATTGGCTATTATATGCCCTGGTCTAGAACAATAGTGACAAATTATATTACCAGGTACACTACTGTATCTTGACTTATTGTTATTATAGTTGTTGTTGTTGTGTCTGATAGCACTAAAGGTATTATCATTACTTTTGAACATGGGGGTATTCTGATTACTGTCCTTATAATCAGATAGTGCAGAGATAAGGTCTTTTTTACAGTTTACTTTTCTTAATTTTATAAATGAAAATAATTTATCAGAACTAAGATTTAGGAATTTGTCCACTAACATTAGTTCTATTATTTGTTGAGGATCAGATGAATCTATATTTGCTGCCCTAATAAATTCCTTTAAATATTGTTCTATTTTGCTCACATAAGCTGTAGGGTGTTCTAATTCAGAGATAACAGTATTATGGAATAAGTTTCTGTAATATTCTTCAGTCTTGTTGTAGTATTTAAGGAGATGGTGTTTTAGTTCACTATATGGTTTATCTTCAGGGTGTTCTATCATATGTAGGACATTGAGGGCCTCATCATGGAATGCTCCTATTAGGTGTCTGGTCCATTCACTTTCTGGTGTTTTGTTAAGTTTAAACTGACATTCACATTTAGTTAAAAAATATGTCAATGTTATTGTCCTTGCTATTGTATTGACCCAACTTTAATTTATCATATGTATGGTTTGTTGTTGTTTTTCTTGTATTTTGTTCATATTCTATTTTTCTTATTTGTACCTCTGCTTCTAATCTAAGTCTTTCTTTCTCTAATTCTATCCTAGCTAGTTCCCTATCATTTTCTCTATCTAACCTTTCCCTCTCTAAATTGGCAAGTTCAAGTTCCCTTTCTTTTTCTCTATCTAACCTTTCCTTCTCTAAATTGGCAAGTTCCCTTTCCTTTTCTAGATTGGCAAGTTCCCTTTCCCTTTCTCTATTAATTATTCTTTCTTCCCTGTCCAACCTTTCTTTAGTTAATTTCTCTTCTTTTTCAATGTTTTCTTTAATAAATTGTAGGAGTTTCTATCCTGTTAGACCATATTTTTCACCTCTCCTCTCATATGCTTCCCATAAATTTTCTTCTATATTTTTAACCTCCATGTTTATGATTTAAGAAACCCTTCAATGATCAATTAACAATTTCTCATAGATTCAAATAGATTTCAACAATATTGGAGAAGAAGGAAAAAAAATTTCACTGGCACTGGTATATACAATTGGCACTATTTAAAATATCACATATATCAATCAATGTTTACATAAATAAATGTGCTATATTATATGCATGGGATTGGGATTCAGTGTCAAAAATAATAAACAAATAGAAAATATTTATAAAAATGTATGTATAATTATAAATTTCACACTACAGGACAAACAATAACTGAATCAGCTTCCTATTAGATGATAGTGAACAGTAGAATACAATGTATGTAAACAAAACGCAGACGTACACTAGACTGAGTTAAAATTAATTACGACGAAATATATACAAACAAATAGGACAATAGATAGACAAACTTCTCAAGAACAACTAAACATTTAAATGATGTCCGTATTTTAAATGGATCCAAGTATCATTAAATTATTGTTAATTATACAATGAAGTATATTAGATCCAGATAAAGTACTACCATCTCCTAGTAGAAATTACCCCAAACTAGCTAATCTAAGTTTGGTTCGCCTCCCGTCCTCCCTTTTATGACATATAAACAGATGTGGACACTGAATATTAACTATATGGGGAAAAAATAAAAATAATAAAATAGTACGTTACAATTTGATGTCCTCTGTTTGTATCAAGGCACCACAATACTTCTAGGCAGCCATCTTGAATCTGTGACCTTGACTCCTACTCCGTAATTCCGGATGAGATGAATGAAAGTGTCAAACCTTGACCTTGATCCTTTGCCGTGAGAAATTTCAATACTGAATGAATGTGAACACAACAAGCAGCTATCTTGACTTGATGATGAAATAACAATAAACATATGTATTCAAAGTATGAACACATAAGACACTCGACCGGACCGTAGAATAAATTTATCGCGGTCAGAGGTGTCTCCGAGATATGATCTCGAGCAGATGACACAACAGTGTTGATTCTGCATTGTCAGGACTGCAGATTGGTCATAGGCTCACTGATCCGACCAACTGGACTTGTTCACTGGACTGGTTTACTGGACTGCTGTGGAGGTCTGGTTCACTGGTAGGATCAATGGACTGCTCTGGGGTCTGGTTCACTGGTAGGCTTCGGGTTGCTTAGGCTGCTAGGTTCTCCATGCTGCCACCATTGTTAAGGTTGTAAGGTATCTTGATGTTATGGGGGTCTGACTGCAGTTGCAGTCAGACTAAACTTGGAGGCGTTACTGTGGTAGCGTGTCACTTAATTTCTCACACACAAACACTGGTCCAATCAATGCACAATTCAATGTTGCTGATTCATTATTTTATTATCGTACGTAGACAGTAACATTATTATCAAACCTTATACGAAAGTATATGACATAGGCACATCTTAGAAGTATCTAATAAACTATCACTTGCTAGTCTAAATCAAATCAATAACTTCTTCATAGTTGGATAAAATATATGTCCTACACGTCTAGGATCTAAAATGTAACTCTATCTACCAAGCTTGTCTCTAAGCAACTTAATTGACGTCAACTAGAAAAAACTACGTCACATAGTAATACACTCTCTTGAGCTACTAGAAAAGTGTGATTAACACACATGCACAAACCAATATTAATTAATGAATACTTAAATCAACTTTAACTCCTCGACAGTCATGTTGAATAACTGTTACAAAAATAAATAATGAGTTACGCCCCTTTGTTAATATAGCTTATATAGAAAAAACGGTACACTTAGAAACCCTAAGAGGTCAAATAGCGAACTGGACTTTTGATGCAAACATGGCAGGCCAAGACCTACAAAATAGTATATACATCAAGGGTCTAGGACTTATGGTTGCTGAGATTTAGGTTGATGACAGACGGACAGACAAAACGGGGACAATGGCGCATTTTTTCTCGTAAAAAAAACGACTAAACAAGTTTCGACATGGTTCTCAATGAAATTACATTTATTAACTTTTTTATGTTTAACAGGGCTAGCTTATAAGTTTACTTTGACTTTTGAAACCGATACTGACACTGTTGTGAGACGATTCCCCTGTCGAAGACAAATGTTTACCTCTGTCAACAGCAGAAGTGTTGACGTGCGGTGTGAGAATAGTGAGTTCATTAACAGGATTATCTTGGAAGGAGAAGGAATTACTTCTCTTTGTTCCGTTTACGTCTCATCTGGTATGTTGCAGTTTTCGATTGATTTTTGTGTAGAAGCATGCATAAGCAAACATATTTTGTAACTATTAGATAACCTTTTTTATTTTCTTAAACTATATAATTTTTACTACTTTTTTAAAAAGATGAATGATTAGAGATGGACAGCCTAAAATTATCTATACATATGTATGGTATATTTTATATTTGTCAGCAAATTATGATGATCTCAATGTCAATCTAAAACGATTTAAACATTTTTACATTTTTTTTTTAAAAGCTATTTATTTGAACGGCTTTTAAAAATTACCCCCGACATATTAGGAGCACAAAGGGTATTATACATTTCTTTCCATTTTGATAACTACGTATAATAATAGCAAGAAATAAAGCTTGGGGAAGGGCTAGGTGGCGCTTTGATTGCGATCCACATAATGAAGTTTACGTATTTATATCCAAGATAGTCAGGTTTACTTCTTTTATCTCCTTAATGTCTTCATTAGCATGGACAGTAAACCCATACCATTGACGTTCCATTATTATTGGTATTTTTTTTTTTTTTTTTTAATTATTTTTTATAAATTTTTTTTTAATATATTGTTTTTTTTTGTAACTTTTATTTTTTTTTTAACGCCGCCATTGCCAGCATGGTAGGGTGTAGTGTGCCTACCACACCAGCACTGTTGGCGGAGCTGATGCACGTCTGCCATGCCTACAGAGCGGCGGGGTGAATGTGCCCGCTATCATCTGCAGGGATGGCAGAAAGATGGGTTTTAATCCTTGCCCAAACTGGCCAGACCAGCAGGGTGTGTGTACTGCCGATCGGCCAGAATGGCAAGGAACGGGGTTTTTCCTGCCACTCGGACAGAAGGGAGGGTGTAGTGTGCCTGTACTCTCAGTCCAAAATGGCAGGCTGCGCAGGTGTGCTTGAGTGGGACAGAGTGGAAGGGTGTTGTGTGCCGACCACATCTGTCACCACCGCCAGCTGTGAATACTGCGGTCTCGGATAGTCCTCCCTGACCACAGTACCACCACCCTCGCAAGTAATGGGGTTGTTTTTCCTGACTAGAGAACCCCTATGATCCATCCCCCGTGGATCATGGTATGTCTCTCAGACCAGGAAGGAGAGTTCACAAAACATCATGCCAAAATATATTGTGATACTCTCCGAAACAAATTGGTATTTAATATTTGGGAGAAAGACATTATATCATCACAAGAGAAAGTACTTTTATATAAATGTCTATCTTGCCAATTACAGTATGACTGGAAGGAACATTTGTATAACGAATCCTCACATTTTGAAAAAATATGAATCTTGTAAACACAATTTATAATTGTGATGAAATTATTCATTTGTTTATGCATTGCGCATTTTATTTACGTTATCAAGACCCAATACATAGAGGTCAAAATGTTATTAACTTGTAGTTTCCAAATTGTAACACAATTTATAGTTTTATTATTATCATCTCCCTTTACCACAAATAAGCATGTGATAAAACACTTAAAATACGATTGTTTAACAGGTACAGATGTCTTTTACATGAAGACATAAGTTAGTGATAAAAGTGTCCCTTTTAAAGCCGATCATCAGGTTCAAATGAAATAGAGTTCATCCGTCCCTGTAAGGATGAGATGAAATCTCTTAGATCCTAAAAAATCTCTCATGGGACAGCTTTTATGATGCATTTCTTTCATACCAACAAAATCCGATCATGCAATTGCCATGGAGTCACCACGGGATAGATAGCAAGAACTGAAGTCATGAACTGAGATATTCATTGGTCGTCACCGTAGATCGAGTGCTTTACTACAGTCTCTCACACACACGCACACCTTACTGCCACTACGTCATTAAGAAAAATACTTTTTAATAGATTTAAACAAGAAAACAAATGGATATCAGTTGTACTCTGTTTCTCTTTAGGTCGTAATGTCGCCCTGAATCAGCCAACTGAACAAACCTCCACTAACGGCACTTATTACGCCGGGGCGGCTGTAGACGGTGACACCAGTACAACGTCACCTTACGGAAGCTGTACATTGACTAATGCAACAGAAGTTTCACAGACATGGACATTGACATTCAATGGACCTGTCATAGTGAACAATTTCGAGATATACAGCAGAGGTATTTTCACTGTCCTGATTTTCTCTGTCTCACTCGATTTTGTTTTAACTACTTGTATGTCAGTCTGCTAGCCGAATGTAGATCAATTCCTAGCGTCAACAATCGGGTAGGTATTTACATTCCCTATGTGTTGGTAGATTAAATAAGTATACAACACAGAAAATATGTGAGTAATGGTAACAGTCTCAATGTTTAACATATTAGAGAGAATTACAGACATAATCTATATAAATAATAGCGGTCTGGGGTGTGCATTATATCGAAAGTAAAAATTCAAAACCTCTTGCTAGCGACTCGACACGTTAACTGCTTGTTTTTTAACTCCACTGTTTGAATAGTTTATGTGGTATTCTAACAAGCAACTCAAAGGCCAAAATTTGTAATGAATCCCTTTAATTATTTTTATGTTTTTCTGTATTTTTTAACATATTGCATATTTCAATTGTAATAAAATCATTAAAATTCGGATCTTTCCGGAACTAAAAATAACGTGGCCTACCGATCAAACCGAAGGGAATATAATTCTTTGCAAAAGTTTAGCAGAGTACAGCTAGTATCAGTTTTAAATGCAGCATGCAGTACATTCTCACACATAAAGCAGCTATCTTGTCGTCCGTGTGGGGAAGCCGTTCTATAAATATAATCTATGACGTCCCGATGGTACAATATTTTTTTTTGCAGAATGGGAGCACCGTCACTTTAATACAAAAAATATCCTCTATGACGTCAATTTCCGATTGGTGCTCTATCGTGCCTTCGTGCTGCAAAATGGCATAATAAAATAGTTATTTTTTAATTTGCAGTGCATTTTTATAAAAAAAAAAAGTTTTTTTTAATGCTTGTTTTAATTTTAGCATGAACATACATTTTAAATGTATTTTGGCTACAATAATCTGTTCATGTTCTTTGGTGCCACTTAGAGGACATAGATATACTTTATATATATATATATATATATATATATATATATATATATATATATATATATATATAGAGAGAGAGAGAGAGAGAGAGAGAGAGACTGTTATCGCGCTCAAATATATATATATCACCATTTTAAACTCCAACTGCGTGCCTACCAGGGTTGTTAGTATCGAAGTATCGGTATCGGCCGATACTGTATCGGCGATACTTTTTTAGTATTGGTTGCTGTATTGCCGATACTTTTTGTATCAAGTATTGATTTGTGAATCGCCGATATATTTTAAGCAAAATCATTAGATAATCGATACCGATACTTTTCTATTGCCACTATTAGCAGAAAAACAAAAGCAATTTAAATGCATTGTCATCTACATAAAATCCTACCAATATTAACGGCAGCCACCTCCCCATCAATACAAAAACGGTCGGCGAGTTGAAGGAGAAATTTAGTTTTCATCTTCTTTTGAAGTTTTTGCTTTGCGCGCAGATGTCTATAAATGTTATTCGTTTTTTTTTCACTCATTTACTTTCTTTCTGTCAACTATTTGTTCAATGTTTTAATGAAAGACAGAAAACTTTATTTTTTATCGATCTGTCAGTTATATACACACACATACACACACACATATATATATATATATATATATATATATATATATATATATGTATATATATCCATATATATATATATATATATAGATATATAAGTATATACTGTAAGTGTTTAAATTTTATATAGCAATAAATTATATAGGCCTACAGTACTGTATACTTTTGTGTATGTATGTTAATTGAATTGTTAATTCATTTGTGCTTATTTATATTTATACATTGTTTTTATTTATTGATTCATTTTTTTTAGTATTTTCTACATTTCATTAAAATAATTAATTGAGTGATATTAAATTCTAAAACTATGGTGTAATTAAAATTGAAAACTGAGTAATAAAACAATATCATATAATTACCACATATTATATTATGAAATAATATACCGTGTTCATCAAATAATACATTTTTGGGTGGTTAAAAACAATTAATTGAATATAAATACATGAACATGAACAAATTAAAAAAAAACAAGCAATTAAGCCTGTTCTATTCTGGACACAGGACGTGTTAGCGCATTTTCATGTTATGTAACTGTACGAACACAAGCTTATTATTTCATTTGATGAGCTTCTTAATAAATCTTGGTGAAACTACGTGCTGCAGTATTTCGCACCAAATGAACGGGCTATTGAACGTACAAGGTGTATATATAATATATAAGCCCCTTAGGAGCCCTGAAGCCCGGCCCTCAGAGGTCCTATCGCGAAATGAACTTTTGATGTACACATGGCAGGCCAAGACCTACAAAATGATATATACATCATGGGTCTAGGACTTATAGTTGCTGAGATATAGCGCTCCTTTATTATTATAGCTTATATAGTAAAAAACGGTACTAAGGCCCCTTTTACGACCCTGAGAGGTCAGATCGCGAAATGGAAAAAAGTCATTTCTTGGCAGGCCAAGACCTACAAAATGATATATACATCATGGGTCTAGGACTTATGGTTGTTGAGATCTAGGGTGATGACGGACAGACAGACAGACAAAACGGGGACAATAGAGCATTTTTTTTCGAAATGCTCTAAAAATCTTGTAAAATGACACTCTTTGATCTAACCGCATGGCAATTTTCAAACGTTCATATCAAAATTTGTATCGTCGGCTTATATTTTTCATCCTTGTTTCGTTCTTTCTTTCATGTGTAACGTTATTCATTCTTTCTTTCGTTTTATTTCGGTTGTAGTAACAGCTGTATACAGGCCCGTAGCGTACGGGGGGGGGCGGGCCCCTCTGCATTATGTCTGCCGCTCCTGCTATTGCCTGGCCCCTGCTGTAGAATGCCTGGCCCCTGCTGTAGAATTTTCACTCTACGGGGCTGGTTGTATACTGTCATCACATTTAAAACATTGAAGTACGCACTAGCACTAGCCGTTGCACTCAGTGATCAGTCGAGATCAGTTGTTGGGGATTACTAAAATATAAGCTTCATATCATATTTGGTGGAGCTTTGTATCACAAATAAAGAAAATGTGGGTAATTTTTGTTTTGCATAAAAAAGTTCACCATCCAATTGACACGATAATTTAAGAACATAAAAATTTTCAAATATTTCGATTAAGGTTTCACCATTACAAATACTTCAGCAGAACTGTTACTATTAAGCAATTCGTCCTGGTTCTGCCGCCGTGCAGTAAAACAAGCAAAAAAATCTGAAGATTCAGAGATCTGTACTGTTGACTGTACTAAAGCTGCACCACACTGCAGAGTAAGTTGAATGGGAAGTGCACTGCAGGCACGCTTTAAGATTTTTACAACTTCTGTGATCTAAGTTGTCTGTCCAGTTGGTCTTAAATTTTGGATTGACCACTGCTGCCAGTTTTGCCTCTGGATCAGAAAATATAAAATCGAATCGCGCTTGAATGAAATTAATAATAGCTTTAGTTAAGGGTCACACCCCTTGAGAGGGTGTTTACGTCGCAAAATCATTACCTGTAATTTACCTTTTATAATGGTTAGTGTGGGCAGCAAATAGCCAAATCCAATATTATTTTTTCCTTCCCAAATGCCCAGTCCACAACACAATGCATCAAATACTTCAATGTATTCTGCTCTGAATATTTTCTGCTGCGGAGTAAGTCTCTTGATGTCAATGTTATCAAACACCATATCAAGTTTAACTTCTAATTCTGGATTGGATAGTAAACTATGAAATTTTGCAACAGAATCGTAAGTGGAATTCCACCGAGTGTCTCCGGGAATAACGAGATACGTGACGATTGCCGCAGCCAAAGATGAGCGATTTGGTTTGTTCCAGATAGCTACTAACTTTAATTGCTTAATAGTAACAGTTCTGCTGAAATAGACAGATATCTTGGAGATAACTCATCAGAAATGCTTCATTAGCAGTGTCTATCCAAGTATTAAGAAACTATACCTGCAACTAAACACTGGACTTACGGCTAGTGCTGCAGTTGAGCGACTGGTTTCATTGGGTGGGCGTGTTTCTATGTCATTACGTTCTAGGCTAAGCAATGATCATTTTGAAATGATGGTCTTCTTACGTGCTGCCAAATGGTAAAATGATTAGCATTGAAATTGTGCTTTGACGTTGTATTTTATTGTTTTTACTTTTTTTTTTAAAAAAACCTCAGAAAGTTGCACTCATTATATTTTAAATAAAAACATTTTGTTGTTCTCAAAAGTATCGGTATTGTATCGGTATCGATTTTAACAATACATTTTTACTTGAGTATTTGTATTGGTATTTGCGATACTATTTCCATGAAGTATTGGTATCGGTATTGATGATACAATTTAAGAGTATCGTTAACAACCCTGGTGCCTACTAGCCGGTCCGAGTATCGGGCCTTTGTTTACTAGTGTTGCGGTAAAGGCGGCTCACATTGATATATAATTATTTTTTTTTTGGCTTTTAATTGGATTATTTTTTTTACTAAAAACATTTTTTGATGATTGTGTTGTGCTGCAATCAACAGTATATTTTAGTTTATGAAAGACCGAATCGATCGGCCCCTTGCATAGCTACCCATGTCTTTCTCCCTTTGGTAAACTATAATATCAGCCCGCGAAGTGATATTTGTTTATAAAAACAAAGGTACAGGTATGTCGTCATATTATAAATAAATAACACTGAAAATAGTGCGTTAATGAAAGGTCTACGCTGCTCCAATTCGTTCCGCAAGAAAAAAATGGCATTGAACCTGCGTAACTTTCAATTTAAATTAACATTTATTTTAAATGCATACATATCTAATTATTCACTGTCTATTATGTCTAGTAATTTAAATATATTTTTTGAACAAAAATGCGCAGATGTTCTTTAAGTGTTTTAAAATAAAATTGTTTTAATGAATCACTTGAAATAACACGCATAGTTAATACTTTTTTTTAATTCATTCAGTTGACTCCCCAATGAAAGAATATTTTACCAACTCCAGACTAATAACTTTGGACAAGAACAACACAACCGTTATAAACAATACCATGCCTTACACAACTTACACTACGACAAATATCAACTCTACACCTATACAGAAGATCAAAATTATTGCTACCAACTACTCCTACCCAACAGCAATACTCTCTCTGTGTGAGGTTTTGGCTTACGGAGGTAAGTTTTGATGAGAAATTGGCTTGGATTATGTCACAGATTTGGAAGACAGGTGATCGTGAGGGTGAGAACCTAAGTTCTCGGTGACAACATCAGTAAGAGCATGTCATGAAATGGGTGCCTGACAATAAGTTGCACCTGTGGGACCAATAGTTTATGTGTTTATTGACTTTTTATATTTATATAGAACCAATTTGTAGACATATTTAAAAATAGCACACAATTGTTGTTTGTATTACAAACAACACACTAATATTGTTACAATAATTTGTTTTCTTTCACAATCTCCTTTTTAATTGACCGAACTCAAGGCATCCCACTTGCCCCAATTAAAAAAGCAACCTTACCAATACCCCCCTTCCCCCGTGAATATATCTCCAACCAGGGGCGGATTTAGAAAGGCAGACGTGGGGACATGCCCCCCATCCCCCGTTACCGCAGGTTTAGGTAAGATATCATTAAATTATCGAAATATTTTTTTGCTCTAAGACCAATTTTCAACAATGAAAACAGTTTTGCCCCCCGGGGTTAAAGTTCCCCCACCCGGGGTCTAAGTTCCCCCTTCCCCCCCCCGGTCAAAGTTGTCTACATCCGTCCCTGTCTCCAACTTAAAATATAGCCAGTAAGTTATAATGTATGACAACAAAAAATAAATGGCAAAATTTATTCGAATTTAACCAATCCACATTCAAGCATACTTTGATACAAATCACACACACAGCTACAGAAGATGGAACGGGGCTAGGCAAATATCAACGTCTTTCCTGAGTCAAATAATATGGCCACTCATTTTAATCACAAAGTAGATAGTCATGTTAACTTCAGCGCTATAGCTACTATTAACTTTTTCCTACTAAAAAGTTCATAGAACGCCCCCCCTCCCTCCAGCAAACTCTTATCAAATGAATGTTATTCAATCATATTGTTGTGGCCTTTGACTCTAAAATAACTTAACCTTTGAATAAAGTCCTCAAACTCCATTATAACCTAAATCTAGAGTTACCTTAACAACATTTTTTTTCTGTTCAAATCAGATTGTTTCGATTTAGTTGTTTTATTAATTATTAATTATCACTGCCCCTACATGGAACTTTTGAAAAAAATATTGGCTTCACCAGATTTTCTATGTAGATAAGCTAATTTCTTTAACATAAAAGTGCGTATAATAATGTTTTTTTTTTCTTTTAAAATGTATATCTAACAATTAAATGAAAATGAATAAATATATAATTATGTGATTCTAAAAAGAAACCATTGAAGATTTCAAAATAACATTGTTGATAGCTATTTCAAGTAAATTATTTCTGATAATATTATATCAACGTTTTTTAATAAAGTACTTATGGATCTGACATCTAGTATAAAATAGATCTATCTAGTGTATAATTTATTTATTATTCATTAATTATGAGATTGACCAAAGTGTTTTATTTACTGCACAACATACAGTCAATGAATATCCGACATTTTTTCTGACCTTAGATGGTGTGTATGATAACAATGTAACATTATTTACTGCCTTAGATTTGTGTATGATAACAATGTAACATTATTTACTGCCTTAGATGGTGTGTATGATAACAATGTAACATTGTTTACTGCCTTAGATGGCGTGTATGATAACAATGTAACATTGTTTACTGCCTTAGATGGTGTGTATAATAACAATGTAACATTGTTTACTGCCTTAGATGGTGTGTATGATAACAATGTAACATTGTTTACTGCCTCAGATGGTGTGTATGATAACAATGTAACATTTTTAACAGTTTGTTCACCTGGCAAGTGGGACATGGACTGTAAACAACAGTGTGACGTCAATTGCCCAGATTTTTGTAATGAATGGGATGGATCCTGTCCAACAGCTTGTCTTGGGTATCAAGCGCCAAGTTGTACCGCAGGTAATTTGTGCTGGGAGTTCCTTCATAAATATATGCTATGTTTTATTTATTCAGGGGAAACGTTTAACAAATTTGCCACTCCAAAAAAAAAAAACCTATCAAAAGTCTATATTTTCTTAATAAAAAAATGAGCGACGTACTAAATATTTCCTATATCGCTTTTCCGAGAAATTTGCAACGAAAAATAGTAGTTTTTTGACCGGAACAGGTTCACACATAATTGTATATAGACCCAATGCATACAATTTAATACAATGCAACCTAAGAGTTATATTGTAAATTATAAAATGACTCACCAATGTTGATATTTTACTCAGAATTGGGAAAGATAATTCAAGAAAGTTTGTTTTTAAAGGACTAGGTTATCTCCCGTTACTGATAATTAAGGTGGTCCATGGGCCATTTAAGGTTTCTGATAGCTTTTTTTTCTATTTTTTTTTTATTTTTTAAGCTACACTAGCCATTTTTGGCACATGCATTCAACATACCAATTAATAAACAAAGAAATAAAAAAAAATATAAAAAAAAATATTTAAAAATGTATTTTGTGACTTTTTTGGGTAAAAAAGTGTAATTTTAAGACATATTTTCAAAAAATTTCAAAGAACCAATTTTTAAAATCTATTGTAGATATCTTAAAATAACTTTGCACAAATGTTAACGAGTGTGTTTCAAACAAACGTCCAATTTTTTTTTTGGAAATATGAAATAGAATTTTTTTATAATTTTTTTTTCTTTTCTAACCCCCCCCCCCCCCCCCAAAATGCAACTTTTTCTCAAAAAAGTTAATTTTTGGTATGTAGTTAATTGGTATGTTGTATGCATGTGCCAAAAATGTCTAGTGTAGCTTAAGAAATAAAACAGATAGAAAAAAAAAATAGCAGAAAATTTAAATGGCCCATGGACCACCTTAAATGCATATCCTACTTATAAAACAGCTAGGCTTGTCCGGGTCGCGTGTGGGGAATAAGTTCTATAAATAAACGACCTCCAGAAATAAATAAAACAATAGTAATTGATAAAGTAATCACGTGACCAGCGAGGTCACGAAAACATAATTCAGAATGGCACTTGTGTCGAATCGTTTCGATATCTCTTTTTTAAAAATATACAGTAAAATAGTTTCAGTGTTTTTTTTTATTATGAAATGTAAAAGTCTTAAATATTAAATAATAATAATATATATATATATCATTCAAATTTTTTTTTAGTTTTTATTACAACAGATAGTATTTTAATCAGACTAGGTACCGCCGTCGCTATAAATATAAAAAAAAATCCTCTATGACGTCATTTCCCGATGAGTGCTGAATCGTGCCTTCGCATATTTTTTTTTTTTACTTTTCAGTGCATTTTTTTAATGCTTTATTTTGATTTTAAGCATAAATTTAATTCAAGGCAAAACGCTATAAATAAAAATCCTCTGTGACGTCAAATAAAAAAAATAATTCTGCACTTGATTTCACGTAAATCGGCTAAACATTTGATAATCATGCTCAGTTATTATAGTTTTTTAACATTGTGTGCTGGAGGTTATTGTTCCCTCGATGATGGTTTGTTGGCTATAGCAGCCAAATCTTTTGATGTATGAAATTTAGGTAATGTCTGCACATTAGGAAGGTGTCATAAATTAGCACCTAATTTTAAATTAATTAAATTGATTAGGAAGGGGTTTAACATTACACCTAGATTTCCCGGGCAACGCCTGGCTTAATATCAGGTAAATGATATATTTTTATTTCCCGACAACAAAAATTAGATGTCTGCTAAAGTAATTATAATTCTAATTATTGTATGTATATCAAATCAAACTTTAAAAATATATACTGACGTTTTAAATATTGCATTAACTTCATAGATACAATATTTATCATCTCACATTACAATAATTTTCAAATTCCTGAGTATATTGTTGTTATATGTGAAATCTAATGTAACGTTTTGTACCGCACATGTGTAACAAAACCGTATTTTTATGCTTTTTTTATATACAATATATTTATTATTTCGTTTTGTTTCTACTTTCTGTAGAATTTAAATTCAATGTTTGTGCCGTTTTAATTAGGGCTTATATATATATATATATATATATATATAATATCCATTAACTTGTATGAATTGTTTCTGCTTGACAGAATGTCCATTAGACAAATGGGGAGTAAACTGTAGAGAAGATTGTAGAGACAGATGTCAGTACAAATACTGTAACAGTGTAGATGGATTATGTACTGCTGGATGTAATGGATACTCTGATCCACCGTACTGTACTAAAGGTGAACTACTCAATAAACTGATACAAATATTTTAATACTAAAATTTGTTCACTATTATGTTTTACAAGGCACAATTAAAAAAACAGAGTTTTTAAAACTAACCGTTTTCTAAAAGCGTGTGTACATCTACTTTTACCTACGAGCATGAGTAATCACGTGCTATAAGTATACTAAAATAGATATCGCCCTGAAATAAATTGTATTATTTATGCAAGGGAAGTAACCCATTTATAAGTGTCGTTTGTCATAGCTAATCATGGCTTTATCCCTTGATTTTTAAAAAGAATTTTTTTTGTTTTTACTTTTATTTGTTTAAAAATATTTAATAAATTGCACAATTATTTTTCGAATCATTCATGGAGCAAGAACATGTATGCAAGATTTCAAGAAAAGCAATCACTAAAATATTTTCTGTCGAAATATGCTGATAAAAATTATCTGCAAGGGATAAAATCAATTCGATTGTTTTCAACGGTTGGCTTGCTATGTGCTTACCAAATCTTACTAAACACAAAGTACTAATGAAACACAACAAAAGACCGACACCTACAATTCAATAGAACTGATAAATTAATTTCAGTGACGAAAATTCTTGCTTGATGTACTATTATCATTGCAGTTAGGCTCATAGATGAAATAATGAATGAAATATATTTTTTTTCCTTTATAAAGTCTGTATGAAAGGATTTTACGGAACTAACTGCGGTAGCAAATGTTCATCAAACTGTAATGAAGGAATATGTGACCACAAAAACGGAACATGTAGCCTTGGTTGTCAGGATAAGCAAGGACCGTTTTGTGGTAGGTAATTAGAATTAAAATGACAAAAACTCAATGTTAAGGGTAGAATTAGTCGAGAAATGATAAAATAACAATATTTCACCATTTATTTGTTATTTCAAATTGTGTTTATTTATCCAATTCTTTATACATTTCCCAAAGCTTTCTATAATGAATACAATTGCTACATATGTATATTTTGACTTTGAAAATAAAACAACTAAACGATGCATTTGTTTTAAAGAAACTATTTTGTTTACACCTTAGCGAAGCAACTAGTTTATAATTTGTATGATTACTGTTGTATATCAATCAAAAGAGAGAAATTTGAATCTTACCCTTTTCATAAGGTCAAAAAAGTAAAAAATGAGATTTTGCATTATCGTACGTTTTCGATACCACCGTAAAGTATCATGAACGCTTCGTAATGATAATTGGCGAGGTCAGACAAAACCAACCAATCCGAAGCGTTACTTCTCGAGCGTGCGATCCTGATTTCTAGATGGTGGATTATAAACAATCGTTCATACATTGTTCTCTTATTATGCTAAGGATGACTTATTAAATACGTCAAATCGCAAGTAAAAAATGTATTTAATTGGCCTACAATTTAGCAAAAATATTATTTGGAAAAGTTGCGTCGACTTTAGATGCTTAGAGTTATGAATTACAAACTACATAGACTGTAACCAGTACCACACTGTTTAAAAAAACGAAATTTTCGCTCAAACCAAACGAAAGTCAAATGTTACCATCTTTCAATTGTCATGATCATTTTACAAGTGCGAATACAAAATTGTATAATATATTTAAAATATAATAATATTTATCTTAATATAAAAAAGAAAGAATGAATACATATTCCTTTTTCAAGTAATGTTCACTTAGCCCTAACCGGCAATCGATACAAGTATGTTTTTGTAACCCAAAGTTACACAGCGCCTAGCTACCTTTACTTCCCCACCTTAAGTCAAATCCCAATTTGAAGCCAGATGCACTTTGAAACATATTTTACCTGCATCTCTCGGCCATCTGTCCCACTTAAGACACAATAAAGTATAAATATTATGTATTTTTAGTTTAGAATGTACGTTCATAATAGACATTATTCTATTTAAGCGAAAAAAAACAACTATCAAATGAAAGTTTTCTTTAAAATATATCTCGCATCCTATTTTGCAGGTGTCAGTTCAGACCTCGGGCAATCTGAATTTAATGGATCCAGTTTCGGGATTGGGCTTGGTGTTGGTGCAGTTATCGTTATACTTGTAGTAGTCATTGTCGTTGTGGTTTTCAAGTACATCAGACATCGTAAAAAACGAGGAAGTAGAGAACAGGAGAATGTCAACACAGAGAGTTTGTTGAATTTTTGTTTATTTACAAGTCCCTGATTGAATAATCTGTTTATCTTTTAGGACGGGATTTGCAGTTCTCCTTCTTTCAATCCAAAAACAGCCAATAGTGCAATGATCGCCACGAGGGACGTGTGACGTGTTATTTGCAGTCTAGCACATGTTATAGACTTCTAATTGACGTAGAATATATTAAATGTTTTGTCGTTAGAAGAATCCTAGAAGGTCTATTAGCATAAGTGTATTTTGTCTGTATCTATAATGCCAATAGACACATTTTGTAGGAACTTTTGACTTTTTCATATGTGTCTTAAATCGAGTTTTATGTCGCTAATGTCAGCTACTCAATTTGATTAAGGGGTGACGTAATAATTATTCCGTGAAAAAAATCAAAGCAATTATCGAAACTCGGATTCGAAAAGAAAGATCAACATTTATTCAGTGTCACATAACGTCCCTCGACATTCATTCACAGTCACATAACGTCCCTCGACATTCATTCACAGTCCCATATCGTCCCTCGACATTCATTCACAGTCACATAACGTCCCTCGACATTCATTCACAGTAACATAACGTCCCTCGACATTCATTCACTGTCACACATCGTACCTCGACATTCATTCACAGTCACATAACGTCCCTCGACATTCATTCACAGTCACATAACGTCCCTCGACATTCATTCACAGTCCCATACCGTCCAGAGCTATTGAAACAAAATTTGACCCCCTAACAGTTTTAATGTAACTCAAACTTTTAACAACAAAGATAAAAAAATATACAAGTTTAATAAATATCAAGAATTGTACAAGTTTAACTCTTGCCGAACGGGGAAAAAATGTAATATTTTAGGCCTCAGCCTTTTGTTTCTTGTTTTTTTTTTTTAATTTTATTTAATGTTTTTTTTTGTACTTAGTGTTATTTGCCTTATTCACAGGCAGTCAAACAAATATCGCTCAATCAGCCAGAAGAGTACATGCTACAACAATACAGACTGTACGACCACCTCAGAATTATTACGCTAAAGATCAGGATTCAGATGATTATGAGATACCCGTATTTAACAATCCAAAGGAAATCGGCATTTAGAAATGCAATAAAATATTGTTCATATGTATTTGTAGTTTAGGTTGCCATTTAACACAGGCAATCAAATTGTACTTTTTCATTATACCACCCCATCAAATTTGCTTTGTTTTTATTGCTGGTACTATTTGACAATAATTTATTGAGCCAGGTTTCAATTCATCGTATGTTTGGTGTATTTTAAGTTTTTTTTTGCAAAGATAGGTGAAGAAAATTATTTTAAGTAAATAGATAATATCTTTCATAATTAATAATCCTCGGAGATATTTCAACTAAACAATAATTGTTTTTTTTTTTCAAAATTTATTAATAATACACATACTTATGCTGTCAATTTTATTTAACAACTGTAAAAAGATTTTGAGAGACAAAGCAATAATATGGGTCTTGCCTTTATTAACCACGGAGACTAGCTTAAGCTGAGAAACTAATGATAACATATGGACACATTATTGATATAGCAAGAAATAATCAAAGTTGAAAAATACTAGTAAACAAAGGCGTTTGAGCGCGTTACCAATCAGTCTATTTACAAAAAATAGCATATCTATGTACTCGAAGTGTCCTCAAAAGACATGAAAAGATTATTGAAGCCAAAATACATTTACACAACGTATAGGAAAAATTAATAAATAATACATCAAATAAAGTTCATATGTTATATAGTTCATCCCAAAGAAAATAATCCTCATTATGGGTACACAATGTTAACAAAAACAACCTACGATTAAAATCTGAAACTAACATTCAAAGATAGCCTACATTATTTGCGCACACAATAATATATCATTGATAAACCTTAATTCATTCATAATATTTAAATGGATCCCTTTCCAAACAGTTCTTCATTTCATGTTTTGTGATGTTCAACATGACGTATTTTAAAAAAAGATAGAAGTAAGTGCATGCCTGTTAAACAAAACGCTACATGTTTAGCAGATGGTTTACTTACTGTTATACACATTGTAGCATAGTACAACATATCGTACTGAGAGTTAATTAAGAAAAAGAGCCAACCCAGCAGTCCCGAAACTTTGGATTTGGGGGGGGGGGGTAGGTCAGGAGGCCCATGCATTTTGACACTCGACAACATGACATGAAATAATGTACTTAATATTTAATTTTAAAAAATGTTGGTGCTTCGCTCAAGCTGGGTTTCGTGGGGACATTCGAATTTGGACCCACAATCCCTCACTCTAGGTACGCCTTTCCAACCCGTGCACTTTTGGTTACAAAAGAATATTATTAAAACTGTAAACAGCATATTATTGATACAATGCGTGGTAAAGTATAATGTATCAAAGTACAAAATAGAAAACGATAGAATCGTTGTGTAGCCTTTATCTGACTTTCAATTGATAAAATAATAATTTTCCATCAATCCAGTTTTTGTGAAGTCCCCAATATAATTGGGTTAAACTGCAATTTCTCTGACAACGTGTTTCATATCTATATCTCACGATAATGTAATATTTATGGTCTTGAGTTTGTTATTAAATGATAAGCGATCTTAGGAAATATATATATATACAGAAACCGTTAAATGAATATTATGTATTGTTTTCCACAATCTAAATTTTAAAGCAAATGAATTTCGCATTATGGATATCTCATAATAATGTAATATTTATCTTGTTCAGTTTGTCGTTATTTCTATAATATGTTTATATCTAATGTACAGTGGACTTTCCAACTGAAATGGTTTATATGAGTACCTCCTCTTTTCTATTTGGTTAGCAGCTGTAAGAGTTAATTTATTCTATCAAATGTACAATGTGTCACTTGGGTACCACGGGAGACAATAAGTCAAATACCAATTGTCATATTATTGATATCTCTCAAAGTTTTTTTTAAAATTATCACAGTTTTCTAATTTTAAACTTGATGCGACTATTGGTGATGACTACATGGCTATCATGTGTATGAAAACGTACCATAAAAAGGACAGTGAATCAAATAATAGCCAACGGCCACGGATACACTATGGGAGATATACCGCTTTATTGCATGAACATACGTCCTTCTTCTGAACAATGTATTGTTTTGTCAGATTTCCTTTATGTTATTTACTATGTGTTACTAAATAAGTAGACCATTACACATTTCGTGCTTAAATATTACACAAGTTCAAAAAATACGTAAAAGATTTTATCAATTATTATTATTTTTTATTAATTTAAAAAAAAAAAAAGACTGTGATTTTTTGTATCAAGCAATAAAATATAAGTACATGAAAGTTAATCAATTATATTTTTAAATATAAGTTTTCATGGACTTATATTACATATATACACACACACACACACACACATATATATATATATATATATATATATGTATATATATATATATATATATATATATATATATACAGTGGCTCAACAATGGGGGCATTGGGGGCATTTGCCCCCCTCCGAAATAAAAAAAGTAAAAGATTAGATGAAAATTAGTCACATGATACATGCCACAGTAAGTTGTATCTCATGATGTTTAATACAAGTGGTTTCCCCCCCCCCCCCCGGCCCCAAAAGTTTGGTCTAGTTTCGCCACTGTATATATATATATATATATATATATATATATATATATATCATCACAAGTATCTCAAGTCTAATAAAGATATACGTTTTTATCTGCATACACATGACATACATATTTATAATGAATTCAAATTTAGATTGAAACTTGAAACCTTTGTCTAGTTCAAAATCATTGCGCTATTAATCTTGATAGAGGAAATATAGCATAAAACAATAACTATAAATATTCGGGTGTGTGAAAGACAAACGTCCGAGTTACCTAATACTGTACTAGCATCTTTTCGTCATTAAACGTTTTGATGAATCATACACTTAATCTGCTCCGATTCCCCTTCGGGGCTAAGGGAACTTTACTTCTTAGACTAAATCACAACAGACGAAAAATTACAACGTATCATAGGTGACAAATGAAGTCGTTTAAAGAATAAAGCGTGTTTCTAAAAATGACTTTATTTTTTATTGTTAAATGCTTTAAGGAATTCACTAAATCAAAGTTGTAGGTTCAAAAACACAGATTTTAATAATCGATTTATACAATCAACAACTACAATGGCCACCAACATACACTGCCGGCTTCATCATCACAAGTCTATTGCTCTTACGTCACAAAGTCAATACATTCAATAGTAAATTGTACGGTGTGCGGTCTACAGGAGATCCCTATTTATAGCGCACTACCGTGGACAAGGAGAGAGTTATGACAGTATACATATGTTGTAAATGGTTTTTGTTAAATGCCAAATATTAGTGTAATCAAGTAATCAAGAAGACATTGTCAAAGAAACGATTCTGATTAATCTCATTTACGGTGGTTTGATACCGTCACTGGCTAACTCGTATGATATATGAAATGTACTTTTAAAACTTTGTCGTATAATTTCAGTTTTATGTGGTTGTTTAAAAATATATATTTGTTTAATTATGTAACATCTGAATAGATTTTCTATTTAAAAAAAAACTAATAAAATTGAAAGATTTAGATTTGTGTCAGCTTTTTATTTATATTTTGAATGCGCTAATCACAATGACTTATTGTCTTGTCATTGCAAGTTAAGGCAATATTTAAATATAAAAAAATGTACATTACCTTATTCTACCATTAACTTTAACATGTATGAAAGATTATCTTGAATACGTGCATTAGGCTGTCATATGTAAGTTTGATACAAACTGTAACTTATTAAGTCTCCTTTTAAGCAGTGGTGGGGAGCCGGGGTCGGTGACAGTGTCGGCATCAGTACTTTGCCCGGTGTCGGCGTCGGTGTTGGCGTTTGTACTTTGTCCGGAGCCGGTGTGTTTGCAAAAAATAAATGAGAGAAAAATACTCAAAATTTTATTAAATAATTCAGAGCAGTTCTCAGGCAATTTATGAAGTGTTATTCAAGTTTATTTTTTTTTAAATTAAATACTTGGAAAATCTGTTGATAGGCGAATGTATTATTTTTCAAAGCGAGATTCTCTACAGTACAACGACTTGTCAAAATTAACACAATTGTGACTGACAGCAGATAGGAAGGTTCCTATGTTCACTCTGTTATTCACTCATTCATTGTATATCATAAGAAAGGTTTAGTTTCCGAACTAATGACGTATGTCAACCCCTGTTCCCCCTTCCCTGTCATATTATACTACACTTCGCCCCGCGTATGTCTTGTTTACCCTACCCTCCACTATCGTATCCAAAAAAAACACGCCTTTATATGTGTCTTATCCTTCATAAAATAATAGGATAGCCTGAAAGTACTTGCTCCCTCATTATTAACGCATTTTTATTTATATTCTCTCCCCCCCCCCTTTTCAAACCCAGTTACATTTTTAACACACTTAGCTATCTCTCTCCCATTATATGACGTTACTTATTGCTTACCCAAACACCCTACCCCCAATTTACATAAGTTACAAATCTAACTAGGAGCGCGCTTCTATAGATGTTCACTAACTGTATTCGAGTCTTAAATTAGAATTAAGAAATGACAACCATGTAATTTCAAGGTCAAATTGCTACTATGATTTTATGGAAACATGACAGTTTCTGTGTTTTATTAATTTTTCTAGCTTTTTTTAAAAATCTTGTCTGACCTGGTTATATAATTGGGTTATTTACTAATTTTGTTTAATTTTTCTAATTTTGTGTAAAATTTAAAACATTTATGAGTTTGTGTTAAAAAATTTAATTGCATATGTTAACACATTAATTACGCTTTAATTGCATTAAATCAAAAGCCATGTATAAACTATTAAATTTAACTTAGTGTCAAGATAATTCTGAAAATTACAACCATTGTATCATATACAGATGTGTGCATCAGCCTAGTTTAGAAACTGATTATAGGTGTCATGTATATGAAACTAATAGTGCATATGTGCAGATGTGACAAGCAAGATGTTGTATTATTAAAATGCGAAACAAAAATTACGTGCGAAAAATGGTGATACAAAACTTATAGCATCTTGTTTATTTTGTCTAATTATAACCGGGTTCATTATACACTTGTTGTTTTTTTTACCTTCAACAATACACTGTATTACCGCGAGCAAAACAATGTAGTAAATTAGTAAATGAAACTGTTCTCTTTTTACATTGACCGGGAAGGTAGCAGGAGGTTTACCTGACTTCATTTTATATGACAAGTGCGGCTTTTGTCGACATACCTGGGGGTGAGGGTGTGTGCTAATTGCGATAGTGTGGGAAGATATATCCCCTTATACGTCAACGGACTTTAACTTTAAAATTGTTGAGTGACATTTTGTTATTTATCGATTTGGTGGAACTTTCAGAATTTTTGTCAAATTAGCGCATTCAGGAGTTGCGATAAAAAATTTAATCTCAAGAATGTTGTAACGCGTTAATTACAAATTAATGCATTTTAACCATTAGCCCTATTTATAATACTTTAATTGAGATAACATAAATGTAATAGTTATTAATGTAAATTAACGAAGGGAAGTGTACTGCGGTTCGAATCAAAAAACTTTTAAAGGGTCATAGATTGTCACAGTCTTATTTAGAAGCTGAACATTGTTTTCAATATTGCATCTAAATCGTCGGCCTGTACGTACATATTCAAATAAATACATTTAATTACACAATTCGATCATTTAAATTTATTTACGTTTGTTATTTAGTAATTACATTACAAATGAGACCAAAATAAACTATTTCATATTATGCGACACAATGCATGCTGCAAACATAATTTATCCTTCCCTATGTTTTTTTTTGTACTCATCTATAAAATTAGGTATATTCATGTTTAATTCATCCAAAAATTGCCGAAAAACATGCTAAGAAAGAGCAGCATAGTACATTACACGGGCAATGTTTATTTTGTTCGAGCACAAAAAATCTATCTATCTTCTATCTGTCACAGGTTGTGACGAATACGTCGAAACTATCCCCTTACTCCAACCCTTAACCTAATAATAGTAACAACGTTAATATGTAAAGTAAACTATACATAACAATCTACGTTCCCGCTCCTCAGTTCTTCCCCACCCTCTTCACCCCACCCCGTAATTGGGTCACCGTCCAGGTGTTCAACAAAACCTCCTTCGACGAACCGAAGGAGCGGTTAACAGTAACACGTTACATTCCTCCCGGGGAATTCCCTGACCACCGGACTGCCATTCTCCGGTCGGCTCCTTCAAAGGGACAGCGACCCGCTCGATGTCCAGTTACTATTGTACGGCGTACTACTTACTCCCCCCCCCCACATCTAGGCCCCACCCCCTAATTTGAAAGTTTGAATGTAACAGCTATCATATTTGATTGGTTAATGGTCACGTGTGAGAAAGTGATGAGCGAGATAGTAGATAGATTTTTCTGGGATTCGACCGCTGGCTCTCGAATGAGCGGGTCGACTAGTGAATAGTCTCTGAGTGAGAGAAGGAGGGACATATAGAGAAAGAGGGACATATAGAGGAAGAGAGACATATAGAGAAAGAGAGACATATAGAGAAAGAGAGACATAGAGAGAGAGAGAGAGAGAGAAAAATAGAGAGAGAGAGATCTAGAGTGAACACGTCCTTCAATTTATTCATAATTTTATATTGGATTACTTCGTTGCTGTACCTTTCTGGATTATCCTTGATTTATTTGAAAGGCCACCAGATCCCTGATACGGGCTGGTGCCTCTGTACATAATAAATATTTGATTGTTGTACCCACGACTTTGTCGAGTTGATCCTAGTCACCTGTTTTACCTGTAATTGCTGTGGAGACTGTGCGTGTGGCAGGAATACAAATAAAAATACGAGTCAAACTTTGAGTCAGCCCTCATACCACTAGCAACAAGCCAAGGGTACCCTTCTCGGGATCCTCACCATCTGAGGGCCCTTCAAGGGATCCATAACACTATCCATAAAAGTTTGTAATTGAGGGTGTCTAATCAGCCGGCCTGTTTATTCATATGTAAAGCGGCAAATTCAAGATAATGAATAGGAAACCGACACCGGTGTCTGGGTCGGCGGATGATAGAATTCCGACACCAGTGACGTTGTCAGTGTCGGCGGCTGTTGGAAAGTATTTGCCAACAATCCACCCCTTCTTTTAAGCTCTGTATAAATAAATACACTAATTAATTTTTTTTATATAACTATATGTCCTGTAATATTATTAGCTTCATGTGTAAAGCAATACAAAATATATAGATCATGTATATGATTTTTTCTTACTTCTTTCACGTATTCATGTGTAGCGAGTAAGATACTAAGAACGATTAAATTTATTATTTTTGTTTCTTTTTTATACCTCTCGTTACATTTTATTCTGAATTTGTAAATTTAATTTAATAATTATTATTTTCTTGATCATTAAGATTATTTTTTTTTTAAGTTGGCTTGTGTGCCTTTAAGGATGAGATGAAATCTCTTATATCCTATGAACCACTAAAGTCACGGTTTTTATGGTGTCCTTCTTTCATCACATTATCCGACTGTGCAATGGCGATGGAGGCACCACGGGAGATATATTTGGGAACTTGACCTGAACAATTTCCTTGGTCCTCACCGGATATCGAGCCAGGTACTTTCAGGTCGACAGTCTAGCGCTTTACCTTACGATCATCCTTCCCCTATTGTGACAGTAAAATTCATCTGTTTATTAACATTTGAGTATTTAGGGCCTAATCACGTAATCTATATCAAGTATGGTGTCCCATCAAGACGTAATTTTATCATTAGTATACTCATCTTTCTTTTGTATTGCAAGTAAAAGTTTGTCAGTACCGTATTTTTTTTAAGCTGGCATTGATAAAGGAAAAATATTAGGATCTATGCTTGTTTATGCTTTTAAATTCTAAATATATGTATAATTAAGAGCCATCAACATATGCCGCTAACACTAAATAAATTAAGCACAATAAGCTGCCAAAACTGGGCTACACATAAATACAGATAAGACAGAAGTCATGAATTTATTTAGCAAAAGCCAGTGACCTATCACCCTTGGTGATGAATATTTGAGAGCATTGTTTTTGCCATAGGCAGATCAGACGAAGATGTCAGAATATGCAAGGCAGACATGCCACAGTCTCCATGAAGCATGTATGGAAAACATTGGCCCTCTCAAACAAATATAAACTCCGGATTTTCAACAGTAAGGCCAAATCGTTAATGTTATATGGGGCAGAAACAAGGAGAGTCACAAACTCATTAATCAATAGACTACAGACGTTCCTAAATGGCTGCGTCAGGAATATCCTAAAGATAAGCCGACTAGATAAATTCAGGAGCGAAGATCTCTGGCAGCTGGCAAACCAAATACACATATATCTACAACTGTCCAGGAGAAAATGGAAATGAATCGGTCATTCACTATGGAATACTTCAGATTCCAGACAACATCACAAAAATGACTCCGCAGTGGAACCCCCAATGCCAGAAAAAGGTTGGCATCCCAAAGACTACTTGATTCTTTAAATTATACATTATTCCCACCGTTTTTGTTAAATAGTAGAACATATAGTCTATAAATGTTCACAATGTACAATGGTATAATATAATGTTCCTCTACAACAGTTGTGGTATGGATATTTTTAACTTCATCAAGCAGAAAATTACAATGGCCATCAGTGCATAATGGAGAACATAGGTGACTGCAAAAGTTTTGGATCGAACCAATGTACTTCTTACGCTGAACGCAGTCACTACCAAAGAGCCCAAGTCATGACTGTAAATATATTTGACTTGACTCAGCTAGAAACTAAACATTTTTTTTCTTTATAATCTCTACAGCTGACTGTGACAAATGTTAGTTTGGACCAAAGTGTCTGATCAAGTGTCAGTGAACTGGGAATTTTACACAATCGGGTAATGCAGGAATAAAAGTTGTGAGAATGGCTGGTTTGGCTATAAATGGTAAAATCATAAGTAGTTTGTTTACCTAACACAAACATTAATATAGACATAGTCGTCTTTGCTTCATAATTGCAATATGACTATCAATTAGTCTCTTCAGTGTTACGTAACGACTGAATGGGCTATTTAAAATTATTTGATCTGTTTCGGCATTTACGAATGTAAACATATTGTGTGGCTAAAACAACTGTCAAGTTCTGTGAGCTTTTGATAAAATATCCCGCATATTCCCGCATTTTCCGCACCCTCCCCCATCCCCGAAATGGCGTCATCAACCCGTGCAATAGTAACAAGTAGCGACCGATAATCGGATCGGTATCGGACCATCGGTAAAAAGGCATATCGGTCGCTCCCTAGTAACAAGGGGGTAGACAAAGGATCTGATTGGCCAGCGATTAGCAAATGTCTTAAACATGTCGTCTGTCACTATGCCACCAAGAAGACTAAATGGCGCCACCTAGGAAAGGATATTGGGAAGAGAATTTGGCTGAGTTGATTTGAGCAGGAGAAGGGTGTGCACTCTGTCCCTTATCATCCCCCACACACACACACACACAAAGCTTTGCTGGTCACTGACCCACACAATGGGTGGAGCCTAATACCTGTGAAATTAACAAGGGGGCTTGTCTCTGAAAGTGGGGGGGTGGGGGGGAGGGGGGCTTCAGACGAGAGAGAGTTGACATGAGTTGACATGAGTTGACATGAGTTGACATGAGTTGACATGAGTTGACATGAGTTGACAGACTTGAGTAGAGCTGAGCTAGTGGAGTTTCAATTGAAAATTGTAAAAAAATATAACATAGCAGAAATTGGACGAAACTTTGTTTCAATAAGATTTTTTTAAATACAACCACCATCAGTTATTTTATCTGAAAGATGATTTTTAGGGCAACTAACTATATTGTATTTGAACTATCTATTTTGTCTTAATAAAACTTTTTGGGCCCACTAATTTATTTTGTATCATAATATTTTTTTTAGGGCCACTACCGTTTATTGAATCTCAAAAGACCTTTTCGGGTCTGATGAACAATTTACAAGTAATATTTTTTTTATTTAAAAAATACGGACTTTTCAGGATCAACTAAAAGTAAAG